>JBBMOL010004339.1:0-10641 GCA_037954665.1 Laguncularia racemosa | reverse complement strand
TCCCAATAAATGTATTTATAGCCAAACTACGGACTTTAAATGATCCTTTTACCCAAATTGGCTAAAAATTTCTTGATTAGTATTTACCCCGCTAGAACTATCCATGGGGGAATTACGTCTTTATTATTCAAAATTAAGGTGTCAAAATTTCCCCCAATCCCCAATGCCCCCAAAACCAAAAAAGGAAAAAAAAAATTGGGCCCAACCCTTTTCGTTTTGGTATCAACCCAAATGTTTTTCTCCCCTCCTCTTCCAAATAGGCCTTCCCACCTAGAAGCATTCAAAGAACCCACTCTTTTCCCAAAGGGTTTTGTTTTGCCAACAATCCTCCCCTCTTCAGACTGGTTTTTTAGACTCGATTGCTACAGACCCACCAATTTTCACCAAAATTATCCCAATCTCCCCTTACAAATACCACAAATTTTAACCCAATATCACATTCCCCCCCAATGAAATAATAATAAGCTGACAAGCGTTTGATAGACTCTTATTGACTTGACCCAAAAGTACCATTAGAGTATTGATTTCACTATTTTTGGTTAAAAATACCATTATCAGTTTTTTACCATAATCGACATGGATTTACAATCATTTCAATCTCTATTACTGACTTAAATGATTACGGGCATCACTAGTTTGTCTCATTGCTCCTATAAAAGATGGGAGAACCCAATTTTGATCTCAAATTTTATTTTTCCAATTCAGTACACAGATTTTTTAGTTTTACTTAAGGGTGGTTTTTACCTGTTGATTATTTTCAACTAGAAAGGTCGGTATTTTTAAAGATTAAAAAGATCAAAGGGAACACAAAAACAAAGATTTAAAAAAACGAAAAATCTGTGCACCCATAGCAATCTCATTTCTATTAAAGATAAGTCGATGGGGCAATTTAGTTTTCATAACAGTGTTTTCTCTGCAAATTATTTAGGTTTTTTAAAAAATGGCAATTGTACCCCTTTTGCCTATTGAGTCACTCCCCCCCGTAAAAACATGCTTGATGCCCCTAAATCCCTTTGGGCTAATGCTCATTTTTGATGTTTTGGGGGGTTATTCCAAAAAAAAAAGAAAAAAACCCACATCAAAAAGTTTGAGGTACTGACTATTTAAGACCAAATAAGAAGTTTAGGAAGGTATTGATATTGTAGCTAAAGCAGCACAAGGATAATTCTGTACTAAAAAAGATTGTACACAATAAATAACTGAAAAACAAGCATTTGTGAAATGAATTCCAAATTTATATATTTTTTAGGAGAAGATAAAAAAAAGCATAAGCACACCAAATGAATTAAACCCGGTATGTTTTTTAGTAAAAAAATTTAAATTTTGTAATTTTTTAACATCATTCTGCAGATGGCAGATGAAACATCCTAACAATAATAAATTTTTGAATTTCAAACCAAAAGAGGATTTGGGAAAATTTTAAATGTGCCCACATCATAGGGTACTGAAATTAAATCATAAAAAATTTTTAAACTATAAAAGCCACTTTTAAAACGGGGGTTTACTTATATATGCCCAGTTATTTCCCAAAAAGAGGTAAACTATTTAACAATGATGGATCAAAAAACTTTTTCCCATACCAACATCAATGAACCACATAATCAACTAAAAATCTAAAGAAAGCACAATTTCGAATTAATGTAAGTCAAACAGTCTTTGGGCCCCATGGTAATAAAGCATTGCAGGGAAACCCTTTACTCTACAATTTCAGTATCTGTGGGGAAAAAAGGTTGATCATTAAAAAAAAAATTTAAATTTTCTAACTTAAAACAATTTTGCCCAGCATATCATAAGATCGGATCACAAAGGTTTTATATAAATGAGGGGAGTTTTCTTACGTGTGCAGGCACAAATTTGGCTTTCTAATTTCAAAACAGAGAATGATTTTTAACTCCTCACCAGAGCTTGTCATATACATAGAGATAGAAGGGGGAGGACGGCAGATCCATCTTACAATTACAAATCTAGAGCTTTTTAGTGATGCATTTCACAAATAGCCTGCATGCGGGTAAAATAAAATCACAGATAATTATGAAATTTGAACTTTAGTTACCCGAAAAAATGAAGGAATTCTTTAAGGAGCGGAGTCTTAAGGAACAAGTTGTAAAAAAAAAAACCTCCTTTATTGGGGTTAAAAATTTAAATATATATTTCACTATGTAAAAACCAAAGTAAGAAGCCCTTTAAAGAAAAGAAAGAAAATTCTATCTTATGGAAAAATCCCTTCTTTTTCACACCCTCCTCTCTCTTAAACCCATGTTGTTCCTTAAAGGCGTTGCACTTGGTTCAATTTCGTCCCAAATTGCTGTTCCACCAAATTTGTGATGAAAGACAACACAAGAGCGGGAAACCCCAAAACCCCCAAAGGGCTTGACTCACAAAAATTTTCTTCGTTAACTAGAACAAAAAAAGGGAAATACATTTTTTTCCCCCACTAATCGGTACCTGCGTATAAAAATTTTCCCCACATTTTCGGAAGGATAACAAAATCTTTAAAAAAAATCAAGATAAATAAAATGCATTTAAATTTTTTTAATAAAATTCCTTCAAAATGCTATTAAAATTTAAACATTTAAAAAGTCATCCAAATTTCACCCACTAGGACACCAAGAAACCTCATGCATTTCACCAAATCCCTACTATTTTGTTGTGCATTGCAAACTCTAGAGAAAGAAAAAACCCACGGGGCCTTTCCTTGTGCACAAATGAAGTAAATTTGCACACACAATGCTATAAAAAAGTGATAAAAGAACAAAGCCCAAGTATACTGAAGTTTTTTTTTGGATAATATACTGAAGATATTTGGTCCAAGAACTTTTTTCAAAATTTGAGTGAAAAATGCATTCAAAAATCAAACAATTTCATGGAAGAAAAATGTTCTACTAAAATGAATAAACAATGGAAAACATTTTACTTTTCTTTTTTTGCATGCAGTCATTAACCATTCTTCTAGCTACAACAAGCACCCCGCGCCCCCTCCAACCAACAGCCATTACTGGATCAGCCCAAATACTCAGTATTCCATACATCCAAACTATATTTCTGCCCAAAAAAAAGACACCCAAAGGGGTTGCATCAAACAATTTTCAAATTTATATAGTAAACAAAACCCTTTGCGTGAAAAAGCGTAGTATAACAAAGGAAGTAGAGTAAAAGCACACTTTCTCCCGCGATAAAAAAATTTTTCCCCTCTTTAACAAAATTTTGGTGCACTTCACCTCCCCCACTAACAAAAAAGGGTTTTAAATTTAAACAAAATTTTAACGTCACCGTTATAACAATTAAATTGTAATTCAAAAACGAAAAAATAACAATTGCAAAACTTTTCGCGAAACAAAGCCCAAATTTCTTTTAATCGGGCCACAAACTGAATTACTTGGGCCCCCTTTAATTTTGTACAACTCAACAAAACCCACCCCGTTTTTAATTTTGGGGAGACCAGAAGAGTTCATGAAAAAATCATCTTGACAATTTAGCTAGAGAATTTTTCAAATCCAGGCCCAAAGGGAAAAACAAGACATCAAAAAAAAAACAGCTAATGCCTACATTCCAAATTACAGCATGAAACGAACAAAACAGCATATTCCTTTAAAAACCCTAAAAGTACACCAAGAACAGTAAACCATTGGAGAGTAATTATTACTTACTAATGTTTCGGAGTACGGCGTTTGGTAGTTAAAAAACCCTTCTCCATCTGCTGACCGCAATTATAGTTAAACGAAGAGCATTTTTAGGCGCGGGCAAAAGGATATGTAGTCCTTCAAGGAAACAGTGTCGTTGTTTAATTTAAGTTGTTTTTTCTTTACTCGGTCTGACAAAGGGAACCCATCGTTGACTCCGGTCGTGGGCAGCGGGCATCTGGTTCAGGTGGTATACACAAAATTGAACCCCCGTTTTGCATCGCATCAAAATTTTATCTAATCAAAAACCCTGCAGAAACCGGGCCCCCTCGACCTTCGATTCGGTTTTTTAACAAATAGGGGCATTTTTACAATTATCTTTAAAAAAAGGGCTTTTTTTAAAAAATTATATAAAAAAAAAACTAAATGCTAAATATATGAAGCCATCATTTTAAAAAAACTTTAAAATTTAAAAAAATGAGTTTTAAATAAAAAAAATTATACTAAAAACCCAAAATATATTACTTCGATTCAAAAAATTTTTAAAAATTTGCATAAAATATATACACCCTTAATAAAGAAATTTTTTTTTGAAGATGCATACAAAGTTTTTTGATTCATATTAATTTAATTTTGAATTAAAAAACTTTAAAGTGTATGTGCTTTCATTTCAAATTTTTTCAAAAATTGAAAACATTAACAAATACATTTTCAAACTCCCATTCATAAAATTTCTTTTTTAAATACCTTTTTATATTAATTTAGAAAAAGGCCCCATATTTTTTTAAAAAAAAGTTTGTTTTTTTAAAATCTTCTTTCAATCAAGCCATTTTTTTTAATATAATGTATAATATGAATCGTTTTGATTGAATTAAAAAACTGTTTACCTTCATTAAAAAAATAAGTGAAAAAAAATTTCCCACTTTGATAAGAATTGAAAAAATAACAAGTTTTTGTTGCAATACTACTTCAATTTTGCCAAAAATTCAATTAAATACTGAAAGTTCAAAAGTCAATTTAGCACCAAAAAAACCTTACAATACCCAAAATGCTACCATACTAACTTTTTTAATATCGGTTTGCAACGTGAAAATGTAGCCAACGAATTGTACAATTGGGTTCAACTAAATGGAAAGAAAACAAAAAGATTTGGGCCTAAAAAAAAAATTTCACATTAGATCACCCAAAAGAAAAAACTCAAAAACCCTTTTTTTTTTAACAAGTTTCTAAAGCTTTAAAAAATGAAACCCTAATTTTTAGATAAAGAAGACTGAGACAAAGTAGGGAAGAGAGAGATAGAGAGGGGGGGAAAAGAAGGGAAAGAAGGGAACCTTAATTAAAAAAATCCCAATTTTGAATTCCAAATTTAAGAAATCTTAACCCTTGATTGAGAAAGGAGGGGGAAAGGGAAGCACATAGGCATTGTTCACATACTTGAAAAGCCATTCATTATGTAAAATGTTTAATGTTATTGCCCAAATTTACAATTGTCATCTTTCCTCTACTACTATTTCCTCGAACGGGGGGGGGGGGGGTTCCCTTTCTACTGAAAACCTAATTCTCCTTTTTTTGGGGTTTTGGGTGAAATTATTGCATTGTTGATGAACATCGTCTCTCCAATGGATTCCAATATCCATACAAACAAACCATGTCTTTATTAATAATCATGCATATGTAAATTATAGATTGTAAGTGTATGTGTCATAACTTGTCTCTTATTAATGTAAATGTTTATTGTCTCCTTTTCTCTAAAGGGGCATCGAGTGATATATTTTGATGAGTGTAGTCAGAAAACAATTGCTACTTAATTCCTTAATAGATGAAAAATAAATGAGAATGCCAAACGAATAACGCACAAAAAGTTTCTTTTAGGCAATCTAACATTTTTTTTTCCTTCCGTGTCATTTTTTTCTTCCAAATCTAATCCACCTATATGCTTAAAATAGATTTGTTTCATTTCCTTGATGTTGGAATCCTTGTGTCACAACTCAATTAGCTTACATTCCATGTTTGCAAATAAAATTTAACAGAGCTAGTGCAAATAACGTTTAGGACCACACAAAGTTTTTTTTAGATATTGAAATTTTGAATTTTTTGAAAGTTTAGGTACTTAAATAAAAAATTTTGGGCAAGGTTGAGAAAGGTAGCATATCATGACATTAACCCAAAATTAAAAAAAATAGCTATATATATAAATATTTTTTTTAGTTTGCACAAAAATCAATAATGAATAAGGCAAAAAATAATAAAACAAGTCTTTTAAACCTATACCCCAAAAACCCTTTTTCCCTTATTTACTTTTTATAATCTCAACACAAGTTACGAAAAATAAGATATTTATGACAAAAATGATAAATAAGTCATTGAATAAAAATTCATGTATCGAGAGCAAAAATTTACTATCTAATATTTTGGATAATATCAATTCATTGAGATGGTTATTTGGTAAATTGAATATTGTAATAACAACGTTATATAAAAATGAAGGAGAAGGGACTAGTTATTCTACTTTTTTCACTAAGTTATTCAAACTTTGCTATTTATAATAAAGCATGTTTTTGAACCAAAATAGTCATATAATATATTTAACCCGAAAGAAATGTTATTTGAAATAAATATTTCCTTTTTGGTGTGAATATAATATGACACAACATGATTAAGAAAAGGGTTTAAAATGAGAGAAAATAGTTAAAAAATATAAATGTGATTTAAATTGAAACCAAATTGAACTAATTGAAAGTAAATTTATTTTTACCAATGAGAACCATTAATGTATTTAGATCAACTCTAAACCCCATTTAAAGCAAAAAGGAAATTGTGAACAAAGCTCACATTTTGTTCATGCCCACATGAGAAAAACCTCAACATTAGCTTGTCAATTCTCCCTTGTTATATGACTAGTTTGAATAATTGAACCTAGAAAAATTTACTATGGTTCAATGTTCAATTTCAAATATGAACTAATCTAAATAAAAGTTTTTTATTAAGTATAGCATAAAACTAGGATAAAAGTTCTTTTTTTCTTACCCAGCATTAGCTATATATAAATTTAAAGGGTTAATATTCATGTTTACTAACTAAACTTTTTACCATTTTTACAATTAACTACATACACTCTAAAATAAATAAATTTTAATACTCAAGCAAAGTTTTTCACAGTTAGCTATACTACATAACTTAACTTGTTATTATTTGTTAGCTTATGTGGCATGTCTATCCATACACAACTTAACTCGTGTATTAAAAGGTTGATGTAACATAAAAATATTGCAATTTACAACTAGGCAACCAATTGGAGAATGACCTAGGTCAAGAGGGAAAAAAAAGACACATTTGGCACAAAAAAGAAAAATACATGTCAATGGTCTCTCTTTAAGTCCTTATGTTCTTCAGTGACATTTGATGCTTTTATTTTCTTCTCCTCCTTGGGATGCACCCATTGGAAGAAGTTGCAATCATCCTCCTATACAAAAAACCATATACACTTTGTTAATTAATTTCCTTAACAATTGCATAGAACCTAGCAAAAGCCTTTAGTTTAAAAAAATGAAACCTTAAACCCAACAACCGCAACTAAAGAACAAGGCATAGAATGCTAGAAAACAAAAAATAAATAATAAAATTTTGTCAATAAATTTCACTCGCCCCACTTAATAATGAAACCCTTACTAAGACCACTCACATATTGTCTATTACTTACATTCTTTTTTCACTTGTCTATTTCACTAACATATGTGTGGTACACATTGCCTAATTCAATGCTTAATTGTCAATTTTCAGCATTACCGAATACAATCCCACATACATATGCTCATACAACCCTTTATCCTAATTATTTACAATGATAAATTTCCTACAATACCTTGCTAAATCTTGCATCCATAAAACATTGGCCATGGCTTATCTTTGTCTTTGCAATGAAACCCCTCGCCTTAAATCTCTAGTTGTAGAAGACAAGCTAACTATGGTTTGATGATTTTCGCTGAGCTGAAGCCATAAACGTATTAGATGACTTCCCCATCTTCACTATCTTGATTACATTTCCTTTTGGCCCTTTTCCAAGAAAACAATTAGGATTTTTAAATTACATACTTTGAGGTTATATTCTATATTTGTTGATTTCGGTTTTCAGCTAGGTTTTGTGAATAGGAAAATTCATTAAGGTTTATGTTTAAACAGTGATTGTCATGAAGGATAAAGGGTTTTTAAGGGGCAGGAAAATTTCTTTCGTTTTAAAGAAGGGCAACATTTACTTTTTCTTATTTTTACTTTTTTTTTTCTTTTGTTAACATGTTTCTTTTTTCTTCTCTCTTAATCTATGTCATCTGCCTATTTGTAATGTTTCTATGTTATATTAACCTTTTAATACACATGTCAGATCGTACATGGATGGGCTAGCTACATAAGTTAACAAACAATAACAAAGTTAAACCAAGTACTAGAGTTGATTGTGAAAACTTTCTTAGTATTAAATTGATCTATTTTAAAATTTAGGTAATTAATTGTAATAATGGTGAAAGTTTGGGTAGTAATTGTGACATTAACCTTAAATTTATTAAGAAAAAAATCTTCTAATAGTTTTTTTTTAATAATATTTTTATGTCACCACCAATCAAGAATCAAATGAAAAGAAAAAGGTAGATCTATGTTAAATAATTGTTACATATATCATGCCATGGTTTGTACTAAGATTGGACAAAAAGCCGATCAAACAATGAATCAAACTAAAGTCAAACTGAATCATAATTTAGATTTGAATTGCATTTTAGGTTTTAAAAAACTTAAGAACAAAGCTGATCAATTCAAACTAAATTGAATTATAAAAAGCAAAAAAAAAAAGGGGGAGATAAAAGTCTAAAGAATATATGAAAAAAAAAGGATTTTATGTTACTTATTTAGTTTCTTCTCTTATCTACTTTTCATTGAATAACTTGCTTTTTTTTTTTTATTTCATACCTTTGGCCTATTATTAGTATAAAATTAGAATTATTTAAAGAGAGATAATAAAATAATCTTCGATATATTAAATCGCATTGAATTGGAGAAATGATAATAAATTATATATTTTTTTATGTCTAGCACAATTTTCTATGACAAAGATAATTAATTATATCTTTTTTATATTTAATACAATTTTCTATGATATATATATATAACTAAAAACACACACAATAATGGTTCAAACCATATACTCAATTGGATCCAATCATTTATTTTAGGTTCGAAAAAAATACAAATCGAGCCACATGGTTATGTTCAATTAAACAAAAAAAAAGATTTAGTTTGAAAGTGAAAAACTAAATCGTGCCCACCCAATTAGGAGATTTATTGAAGGTCAATTTTTATAGGGGTAAGTTTACTACTCGACATGGTTTATTTATTTGAGGTAATTGATTGATGAATTCTTAGTGGGGTAGTGCATACATATGCCGAACGCTTCTTTTCTAATGGTGCTCCGAAGTACTGCCAAGTAAATGATCGAACCAAGAAAGGCGAATGACACATGCCACTCTTCCACATATATCCGTTTGGGACTTGGGATTTTATTTCCGACTCGGCAGACATTATTGAAGTCGTTATTATAATTCTTCAATCTTAAATTAATTGGAACGAGGTTTGTTTAACTTATGAATCTTTTGGTTTTAATTTTCGAGATAATTCTTAAGAAAAGTTCATTTCGTCATCCAACAATCTTTCCATTCTAAAGACTAGTTCGCTTCTCCATCGGGGGACTACTGCTTGTTTTCTTTTTCAAGAGAAAACGTTTATTAGGATAGGGTATCATCCTTAAATTATAAATTAATGATTTTTTCAAAGAGTATATTTATTAGGGTGCTTGATATTTATATCTATGTCTTACTTTCCAATATTTTTGATAAATATTAGATATTTCAAGTTACTTATAAGCATTTGAGTACTGTCATGAGTTAAGTGCTTGGTGTAATGATTTGCGACAAGAGAGCGATCATGGAAGGATCCAATTAGATTTTAGAATGTAGTAAGCAATATTAGTCGGATAATTTGTTTTAGGAGTTAGATTCTCTTAAAGTGGATTTGATCACTCGTGAACACATTTTATCATAATTAATACCACTCTCATAACAATGCTTATGGTAAACCGAAACTAGTTGAAAATGTTGCTCCTTTAAACTTAAGAGGGACCTTACCAAAGCTAGTAAGTTGGTTTAAAAGGTATGGAACGAATGATGGTTGAGTGCTACATGGGATCTTCAGGAGGAAAGAATCTCCCATCTTGTAACAAGTGATATCAAAGCTTGAGGTTCAAAGTTGCATCAAGCTACCTAAAGACTACAATGTAAAATCAATATGGGGTAACCTTGTAGACAAAAGGGCTCTTGTGGGAGCAGCCATCAAGTAGAAGACATCATTGTGAGAGGAGAGACAACCGTGTTGCAAGTCAAGACTTTGTAATAAGTGTTGCTTAGATCAATGGAAAGAAAAAAAAAAAGAAGTCCTCACTTGATGTGGAGAGTGGCAATGCAAAGGGGGAAGAGTTTATGGAAGCCTTAAAGTCTTGGTTAAGATAATATTAGGGTGGAGTTTGACAACAACGGAAGAAAAGTGGTAATCTATTGGGAATGGTATTCTTTAGTGAACTGCCTTACTGTTGGGTTTAAATATGCAAGAGTAGTTCTCGAAAGATAGAGAGGGGGTGAAGGCAAGAGATAGATGCTTGTTGAAGCTCAAAGTCCTACCATAGATAATACGGGATAGGGTTTGATAATGGGTGGAGAAGGGTGATACCTTGTTGGAAAAGGGTATCAATCAAGAATGTCTGGAAGCTCAGAAACATACACAGCCGGATACACGGTCAGAAGGCACGACCGTGTATTGTGTCAGATAGCTCTAGAAACATACATGGCCGGATACACGGTCAGAAGGCACGGTCGTGTGTTGTGTCAAGTACCTCCCAGAAACATACACGCCAGATACACAGACAGAAGGCACGGCCATATTTTGTTAAGTACTCCAAAACAAAACACCTGTAAACGTTTTGAAG
>JBBMOL010004338.1:0-10651 GCA_037954665.1 Laguncularia racemosa | reverse complement strand
TACTTGACTTTATCATTTCAAGTCACGTACTCATCTCCTATCATGGGATGTGTGCATGCTTGACGCATAGAACACTCACCTAATAGCTCCCAATATCTACAATAATGTTACACCCTAGAATGCCATCATAATGCATGAATTGATCAACAATAGGACGTTAATCATCTGATATGGAGTTGGATAGGTGGTCTATGGACCAACACCAACCGATGATGACTAAATCTATGGGTCAGAAACTTACGATGAAATTATTAGTAACGACACCTTTGTTAACTGCCATTCGAAATAAACAGGACATAAACTAACTATTAATAACCAGTTGAGAATGGCCAAATATGGGTCAAGGAATGTAATGAAATAGCTTTTGGCAGTGCCATTAAGGTCTGAAACCACAGGACCAGGTGGGAGAAGGATCGGTCATGTGGCTAGTCCTAAGTTGGAAAATCAAATAGAAGCGACCACAGCAAATGCGAGTCACTTAAGGTGGATGGGTAGGCCACGGATTGTCCATTTATAGATTCGAAACTGGGTTGGATGTCTATCTTTCGGTATTTGTGTTTTCGAACTGAGAAAGAAATAGCTGTGGAAATGGTTTGGTAAATGTCATGAAATCGTTTTAACACGTCGGTTTTACTATGCAACATGCACGACAGTCTGTATGGAAAGATTACAAATGAGTAATCTTGGAGCCAGATTTATTTGAATCTGCTAAATGGTTTAAATATAAAGTATAAATATTATGTTAAATGGTTTAAATATAAAATTTATTATTATTTTATAAATTTGCTAAATGGTTCAAATAAAATATTTGTTATCATCTATAACAATACTATAATAGAATCTCTTGTTTAAATTAGTTAACATAATATTAATTATATATTTTAATATCTTGAAAATTCAATTCTTATTTAAACTTAATCCCAAATATCAATCCCCTCACTTGTAATTTTTCCTTTCTTACAGTGTAGATTGCCATATTAGAAGTTTAAATTTGCCGATAACAAGCCATTCAAATGTATGAATCACAAAAATTTTAGGATGTAGCTAAAGCTGCGAACTTGACCGGCGACCTTGATTCTCTTTCACAACACCATTGAGTAAGCAAAGACTGTGGGGGATAAAAATAGACCTTAAAGCTAGACGGGGTTGGATGGAAAGTTTTGAAGCATTGGCTGCATGTAATTTTAAATCATTAAATCTCTTTTTGGATAGATTTTCAAAACAAAATTTACAAGGGAGCAACTGCTAAGCTCCCAGGGCTTTCTCTTAACCTCAACTTTCATCAGGATACACGAAATTCGTTGCTGAGGTTAATATCCTTTTGTTAAACTGTATGCATACCTAAATCAGATATAAATAAGATATAAGTACAAATTCACATATAAAAAATAATCATACTCAATCCTAAACAGATCAATACAGATAGCCTACGACAGCCAGATAGAACTTCCACAGGAAATAATCATTCTCCGTAAGCCCTTTCATGCATATTAAATCTCTACGGGGATGGGGAAGTAATGGGAACTTCAGTGAAACTACTCGACCTGATAAGTGGAGTTACAGCTGCAACTAAATACAAACACAAAATTGCAGCGGAAATAGGGGAATCACTAACCTCTTGCCATTGCTGAATACGGAGAGGAACAAAACCATAAGTCCCGGAACCTCCAAGATCTTCAGAGCATTCAAAAAACTCACAAGATGGTAATGTGTTTTTTTGTTTTTTTTATAGAATTTTTCATGCTCTGGGACCTTGAATCCAATAGCTATTTATAGAGAAACTTTTCATCAAAATTTCCTAAAATCATGCTAATGGGTTAATGGATAATATGATTGACAAGGATTAAGTGGATAGTGGGATCATGGGAATTCTATTTACGTGGAAGTTGTAGTTTGTGGTTCCTTAAAAATAGGACCACACTTCCAACATTCCAACATTCTCCCACTTGGTCCGTATATTTTTTTTTAATACCACAAATCCTTAGACTTTAAGAAAACACAATACATGAATCATGGCGATATTTTCCCTTTATTACTCGAGTAGTATCTTCCATGTATTACAATGTATCAAGTTTTCAACCTTTTTCCCAACAGCTTAATGAATAAACCCAACGTTTATTCTAGGTCCAAACTTTATTGATATTTCTCCAAATAAACAAAATGTGCACAACAAATATGAGAAATATCTACTCTATAAAGTTTCACTAACACATAATGGAACCAAGTCCCATACTGACAACATGATCCTTAAATCTTTGTGGTGGCATGCCTTTAGTCAAAGGATCGACTAACATCAGCTCTGTGTTAATATACTGAATGACCACTTTGTTATCTTTAACACGTTCCCTTATGGCCAAATACTTTATGTCGATATGTTTGCTTCGACTTCCACTCTTATTATTTTTAGCCATAAAGACTGCAGTTGAATTGTCACAATACATCCTCAACGGCTTAGATATAGAATCCACAAGTCTAAGCCCTTCGATGAAACTCTTCAACCATACACCTTGTGAGGTAGCCTCAAAACACGAAACGAACTCAGCTTCCATAGTAGAAGTAGCAGTTAAAGTCTGCTTGACACATCTCCATGAAATGGCTCCACCGGCTAACATGAAAATGTAACCTGATGTTGATTTTCGAGAATCAACGCATCCGGCGAAGTCTGAATCAGAGTAGCCAATTACTTCCAAATCATCTGACCGTTTGTATATAAGCATGTAATCTTTTGTCCCTTGAAGATATCTCAAGACTTTCTTTGCAGCTTTCCAGTGGTCAAGTCCCGGATTTGACTGATATCTTCCTAACATTCCAACAGCAAATGCAATGTCAGGTCTAGTACAAACCTGAGCATACATTAAGCTTCCAACAGCTGAAGCATAAGGAATGTTCTTCATTTGCTCTCTTTCAAACTCATTTTTAGGGCATTGGTCCAAATGGAGCTTATCACCCTTCATGATAGGAGCAACGCTAGGTGAACAATTTTTCATCCGAAATCTTTCTAAAATTTTGTTAATATATGTTTCTTGAGATAGACCTAAGATTCCTCTATGTCTATCTCGATGAATCTTAATCCCAATGACATGAGATGCATCACCCATATCCTTCATATCAAAATTTTTAGAAAGAAATTGTTTCACCTCATGTAGCATACCCTTATCATTTGATGCAAGTAGGATATCATCCATATATAGGATAAGAAAACAAATCTTACTCCCACTAACCTTTTGGTATATACATTGATCCATGATATTCTCAACAAAACCAAATGAAGAGATAACATCATGAAATTTTAAATACCATTGACGGGAGGCTTGTTTTAATCCATAAATGGATTTCTTTAGCTTGCAAACCAAGTGATCACCATCACTAGAGGAAAATCCTTCAGGTTGTTTCATATAAACTTCTTCCTCTAGATTACCATTTAGGAAAGTTGTTTTCACATCCATTTGTTGTAACTCAAGATCAAATTAAGCTACTAATGCTAACATTATGCGAAAGGAGTCTTTCCTGGATACAGGACTGAAGGTCTCTGTGTAATCAATTCCTTCACGCTAAGTGAACCCTTTAGCAACAAGTCTAGCCTTATATCTTTCAATGTTGCCCAATGAGTCTCTTTTAGTTTTAAAGACCCATTTATTACCTATGGCTTTTACACCGTTGGGCAACGGGACAAGATCCCAGACTTCATTACTCTTCATAGATTTCATCTCATCTAACATAGCATTATACCATAAATTTGACTCATCACAATTCATAGCTTCCTTGAAAGACTCGAGATCATTTTCAACTCCAATATTGTACTCAGATTCTTGTAAATACACAATATAATCACTAGGGATTGCTGATCTCCTTTCTCTAGTAGATCTCCTTAAAATTGGGACAACATTTTCTTGTAGATCATGTTACTCAATCATTTCTTGATTTTGATCTACTATGATTTCCTCAGCAATTTGTGGATTTTCATTTATTGGTTGTTCAACACCTATTTGAACTCGAGGAGTGTTGTGGACAACAACCAATCTCTCACCTGATGTGGAAGGTAGATCTTGCTCATGAACTATGTCTTGAGATAGATCACTCCCACTTATTGAGTCATATTCAAGAAATTTTGCATTTCTTTATTCCACAATCCTAATAGTGTGAGATGGACAATAAAATCTGTATCCCTTGGACTTTTCGGCATATCCAATGAAATACCCACTTATAGTTCGAGGATCCAGTTTCTTTTCTTGTGGGTTGTAAACTCTAACTTCAGACGAGCATCCCCATACACGCATATGACGCAAACTCGGTTTCCAACCTTTGAACAACTCAAATGGTGTTTTAGAAACAGCCTTGGTTGGAACTCTGTTTAATATATACGCAGTCGTCTTTAATGCTTCAATCCATAAGGATTTAGGCAGTTTAGAACTACTAAACATACTTCGCACCATTTCCATTAATGTTCGGTTTCTTCTTTCCACAACACCATTCTGATCAGGTGAACCTGGCATGGTGTATTGGGCAACTATACCTTTATCTTGAAGAAACTTAGCAAAAGGACCTGATGCTTGTCCATCTTCAGTGTATCTACCATAATACTCACCACCTCTATCGGTTCTCACAATCTTGATTTGCTTACCGCATTGTTTCTCTACTTCAGCTTTGAAAACCTTAAAGGCTTCCAACGCTTCACTTTTATGATGAAGCATGTAGAGATACATGTATTGTGAGTAATCGTCTATAAATGTGATAAAGTATTTCTGACCTTGATTATCCATATCTGGACAACAGATATCAGAATGGATAATTTCTAATATGGCCGAACTCCTTTTGGCACCTTTCTTTGACTTGTTAGTCTGCTTTCCCTTTATGCAGTCTATACAAGTATCAAAATCAGTGAAATCTAAATGACTAAGTATACCATCATTCACCAATCTTTTAACTCTCGCTATAGAGATATGACCTAGTCTATGGTGCCATAAGGTAAAAGAATCCTCATTCATAACATCATGAGTAGCATTATTATGTAAATTTAATAAATAAAGACCATCCAATGAAGAACCATCACCAATATGATTGGATTTATAAAATAAATCAAAACCATTGTTTGAAAAGTTAAAAGTAAATTCCGAAGGTACAAGTTTTGAAACTGAAATCAAATTCCTAGAAAAACTAAGAACATAAAAAGTCTTTTCAAGAATTAAATTAAAGCCACTCTTAAGTACTAATATGCATGTCCCAATAGCTTCCAAATGCGATTATATCTTGTTTCTAGAATAGATAAATCGCTCAGCTCCCACTGGTTTCCGCAGGTTTTGTAAACCCTGCATGGAATTGGAAATATGGATCGTAGATCCAGAATCAATCCATCATGTGTTACAATTCACATCAACCATATTAGACTCAAAACAAACATATGAGACTAAGTTACCTTTCTTTTCAAGCCAATTTTTATGCTTGACACAGTCTTTCTTTATGTGTCCCTTCTTTTTACAGAAAAAACACTTGGACTCTTTCTTGATGTCAGCATTGGGTTGGATTTTACCCTTCCCTTTTTCTTTGACTTTGCCGGTTTTCTTTCCTTAAGTAACCATCATTGCATTTTCTCTTCTCCAGAGTTAATCGGGCTTCCTCTTCTTCACACATGGTCAATAGATCATCTATTGTCCATTTGTCCTTATGTGTGTTGTAAGAGATCTTAAAAGGTCCATACTGTGATGGAAGGGTCGTCAGAATAAAATGCACTAGGAAAGCATCCGACATCTCAATCTCTAGAGCCTTCAAGCGATTTGCTAAATCACGCATTTTGTTGATTTGTTCTCTAACGCCTTTCACAGAAGTCAACTTAGCAGATGTGAACTTCATAATCAGGGTGCTAGCTAGAGACTTCTTAGAAGTCTTAAATTGCCTTTCAAGGGCATCTAGCAGCTCTTTGACATTTTTATATTGATCCACTGAGCCATGGACATCCGCAGTGAGTTTGCTCTTAATGAACATGATACTAAGTCGGTTAGACCGTTCCCATTTCTCATGAAGATCAAACTCAACTTGAGTGCTTTCTTCACTCAGAAGTGGCTCATCCTTAATAGTGGCATAGTCAATGTCCAAACAACCCAAATGAAGAAATACATTATCTCTCCAAGTCTTAAAGTTTTCACTTGTTAAAATAGGGATTTCTACTTTAGTATCAGTCAAAGGTTGCATAACTGCAAACACAAACATGCTTAATACTTAATTTGAGACTATAACATAAATCATAATTTACCAATGCAAATCATGCAATAATGAATCTAGCGACATAAAAATTACCTGTAGGCTAAATTTTTAATTCAATAAGATTCATTCCTTATAATAAACATTATATTTCTTTTACTTCATAATCACTTTATGAGATCCGTCCTTAATAAGGCTGCTGTGGCTATACCTCAATGCTTTGTGGATCATCAAACAAAATAAATGTAAAGTCTAAACATTTCTTATGTGATGCCGTATAAATAACTTCGTTCAATAGAGGCTGCTTTGGCTAAACCTGAGTCAAACAAAATTATTTTTATCACTTGAGATCAGATAAATTTCCAGGAAAGACGTGTAGGTTAAACAAAAGGTCCCACTTAAAATCCAGCCTCCTTAGACAGAATTCGAACGAATTCCCAGGAAAGACGTGGAGGGGTCAAATTTGTCCCACGATAATGTCTCTTTAGACAAAATTAATCTGACTCAATTTAGACTTTTAACTTAATGTTTTATGAAGTTATTTAATGTCTATAATACTAAATGTGATTTCTAATAAATAATCCAATCTAAATAAGGCTGTTGTGGCTACGCCAAAATTTATTAGAATTATTTAATCACAAGACAACAATAACCGCTATTGCTAAACATCATGCAATAACTCTAAATGTACTTAAACGTGAACAATATATTGCATGCATAATTAATCCGAAACATACGTACAATCACATACCAATTTAAGCACCTTGAACAAATACTAAAATTGCAAAATCCTAATGCAATTTCATTAACGATATTTTAAATAATTAACAAGCTAGTGTATATAAACCATAAATTTATATATACACAAATTATTTAAAATAAATACGGAATTTAATACAAAATAAAATTCCACAAAAGTTTTTCACAAAACCGTAAGTGAAAATGTTAAATAAAATTGACATGTTAAATTTCAAGGAAAATTATTTAAGAAAAATACTAAATAATTTACTTTATTTCCAATTTAACATGTCATAATTTTTTTTTAAAATAATAATAATAATAATACTTGATGTTGGCAAATAAAATCCAACATTATTACTCAATTATTATACTTGAAAATTGAGTAAAATTAAGTACAATATTAATAAAAAATTAATTTGCACCATAAAACTCTAATTTAAAAAATTAATTTTCTCCAGAAAAATTGATACAAATAAATGTATCATAAATTTGATAAAAATTTATCAAAACCAATTAAAATTGAATTGAAAAAGGAAAAAAATTAATTTTTCCGAAATCACAAGGCAGAGGTTTAATTATGGCTTTGATACCAAATGATAACCGCAACTAAATATAAACACAAAATTGCAGCGGAAATAGGGGAATCACTAACCTCTTGCCATTGCTGAATACGGAGAGGAACAAAACCGTAAGTCCCGGAACCTCCAAGATCTTCAGAGCATTCAAAAAACTCACAAGATGGTAATGTGTTTTTTTTGTTTTTTTTATAGAATTTTTCATGCTTTGAGGCCTTGAATCCAATAGCTATTTATAGAGAAACTTTCCATCAAAATTTCCTAAAATTATGCTAATGGGTTAGTGGATAATATGGTTGACAAGGATTAAGTGGATAGTGGGATCATGGGAATTCTATTTACGTGGAAGTTGTAGTTTGTGGTTCCTTAAAAATAGGACCACACTTCCAACATTCCAACATGGAGCACTTGTTAACCTTAACCCTATCGCTTTGCGCAAGAGTTCCCAAACTACTTGCACCCACGAAGATCAACTTAATATCTTCACAATAGACCCTCAAGTTAATATGCCTTGTCCACCAAGAACTATGTTTCAACGTGACCGACGTCTCTATATATAGTGCAACATTCAGTGTTCCATTGCTTCTTTCCTTGCCAATTTCATCCAGCACGGTCTTATTAAGCTCCACCTCAGCGCCTACAGAATTTAAAGCAATAGACATTGTGGCGAGACCTTTCTTGCTCAACAGGAAAGCCTCCTCAGTGGACCATGACAAATATTCTCTAGGATCTCTGTAATACACTCTGGTTTTGATTTTGTCAAAGTAGGCTGTTAATCTCTCGTTGGGATTTTCCACGTTGACATTAGTTTCCCAGCCCGCCGTCAACCCCGAATCGGTTATGTTGAAATTGGAAACCGAAAAGGTGCTGATTTGGAATATGGCTAGTTTCCAGCGTATTACTAGATAAATAATCATAGTGGCAATGCACAGGAATTTAAAAAAGAAGACCAATATTGCAATCATTTTTCGGACGGCTCTCAAGTTGACATAACCGTGGCGGGGTTGAGGCAGGGGCTGGGGTCGTGTCGGATAAGCGAAGTGGTTGGATGTGCCGTAGGGATTGCCAGGGTATGGAGGCGGGTATCCCATCGCAGGGTAACCCATGGCCGGTTCATTGTCTGAAATTTGTGGTGTCGCGATTTGTCTCCGAGGAGGCTCCTGCTGGTGCTACTTCTCTTTTGGGTGGACCGTGATCATTAACATCAGAAGTTGCCATGATAAATATGTGCTAAAAATGTATTGGCAATAAATGTAAAATAAAAAATACTGTTTAATCATATGAAGTTGCGGAAGCAAGAGATCTTTTATATACCTCCAGCCATTGCTAAACAAATTAGGTGTCCTGCTCGGTGAAGATTGGTTTTGCATCTCGGTTTCGGTTGATGCTTCTAAACCTTAACTCACTCAATATAGATAATGTATTTTTCTGTAGAAGTGAGCAGGATTAGGGACCCCCGTAGTACTCCTATTTAAACTCATTCCATCAATGAGTTGTTCCACAAAAATAGGAAACAGTTCCCGATATTGTGGGATTTACTCTTTCCGATATTGTGGGATTTATTGTTCCTGATATTGTGAAATTCATGGACCATATCTGGCGGTTGTTTGTTACCGAGTAAATAGGGGAGGGAAACCAACATTCTCCCACTTGGTCCATGTATTCCATAATCTATCTTAATGAGAAACAAATACATGAATCATGGTGATAGGTCCTCTAATGACGAGTGTTATCTCCCATGTATTACAATGCATTGTGCCTCTCAACCCCATAGAACTTAATGAATAAACCCGATGTTTATTCAAGGTCCAAACTCAATGATATTTCACAAAATAAATGAATAAACAAAACGTGTACACAAAGCCAAATGAGAAAACATCAACTGAATAAGAGTTTCATTAATATCATATACAATCAAAGATTAAATTATGGAACCAAGTCCCATTCTCATCACATGATCCTTAAAATTCTTTAGTTGCATGCCTTTAGTTAAAGGATCAGCTATCATTAACTCAGTGCTAATGTGCTTAATGACCACTTTCTTTTCCTTAACACGTTCTCTTATGGCCAAGTACTTGATGTCGATATGCTTACTTCGACTACAACTCTTATTGTTCTTAGCCATAAATACAGCAGTTGAGTTATCACAGTACAATCTTAATGGCCTAGAAATGGAGTCGACAATACTAAGCCCAGATATAAAACTCTTTAACCATACACCATGTGAGGTAGCCTCAAAACAAGATATGAACTCGGCCTCCATCGTGGAAGTAGCAGTCAAGGTCTGCTTTGCACTTCTCCAAGATACAGCCCCACTGGCAAGCATGAAAACGTAACCAGATGTTGATTTACGTGAATCAACACAGCCAGCAAAGTCCGCATTGAAGTATCCAACAACGTCCAGATTTTCGATCCGTCTATATATGAGCATATAACCCTTTGTCCCTTGAAGGTATCTCATTACCTTCTTTGCAGCTCTCTAGTGGTCAATACCTGGGTTACTCTGATATCTCCCTAGTATCCCAACAGCAAATGCAATGTCAGGTCCGTACAGACCTAAGCATACAATAGGCTTCCAACAGCTAAAGCATATGGGATGTTTCTCATTTGTTCCTGCTCGAGCTCATTTTTGGGACATTGACTTAAGCTAAATTTATCACCCTTCACAATGGGTGCTACACTCGGTGAACAATCTTTCATCCGAAATCTCTCTAAAACTTTATTGATATAGGTTTCTTGAGACAAACCTAAAATGCCTCGAGATTTATCCCTATGGATCTTAATGCCAATGACACAAGATGCCTCACCCATATTCTTCATATCAAAGTTCTTTGAGAGAAATTGTTTTACCTCATATAGCAAACCCTTATGATTGGTTGCAAGTAAAAATATCATCCACATATAGCACAAGAAAACAAATTTTACTCCCACTGACTCTTTGGTATATACATTGATCCATCATATTTTCTTCAAAGCCAAATGAAGTGATGATATTATGGAATTTCAAATACCATTGACAGGAGGCTTGTTTTAGTCCATATATGGATTTATTAAGCTTGCAAACCAAATGCTCACCATCACTAGAAGAGAATCCTTCAGGTTGTTTCATTTAAACCTCTTCCTCTAGATCACCATTAAGG
>JBBMOL010004337.1:0-10659 GCA_037954665.1 Laguncularia racemosa | reverse complement strand
CAAAACCTTTTTTAATGCATCGAGAAGTAAAAGTATACATCGATGACATGTCAAGGTCTAAAGAAGAAGAAAGTATATAGATATCGAGAAAATTTTTTTAAGGACTAAAAAAATTTCCCAAACTCAATTTTAAAACAAAAGTGCACTTTCGGGTCCAACGGGCAATTGTTAGGGTTTTCTAACCCGGGGAAGGCTTTTAAAAAAGCCCTGCAAAAAAAGTCTTATTAGGTACCTTCCCCCCCCTGTTAAAGAAGTAAGATTTTGTTGGGAAAGATTAAATTAATAGTCGTTTTATTTCAGTTTCCAGAAAGTGCCGGCCCACTTTTCCGTCTGTTAAAAAAGAATGTCGCAGTAGAATGGGCAAATGAATGCGAAGAAGCATTCGGGAGATAAAAGATATCTCATAAAACCTTAGTTTGATGTCCCGAAACAGAGAAGCCATTTTCTTTTTTACCTCCGATACCCCCCTGAATCCGGGGTGCGTTTTGGGGGATAAAGATGAAGGGGAAGAGGCGTTCCATATATTATCAAAGCAGAAATTCACAGACGGGGAACAAAGGTATTAGAAGTGGGAGGGGATTTGCTGTGTCTGATTTGGGGTCATGCCCCGGTTAAGGCCCAAATACCCTTTACTATCATAGTGAGTTGCTAAACAAGACTTGACCCCCTTAAAATACTTGGGGAAGAAAAACCCGTTTTGTAGGGGAATCTCAAAATTTGGCAAATGTCTTATGATTTGATATCAAACATAAATAAAAATCGATGAAAGGGAAAAATTTTTGGGCCCCCCGACCAATTAGTAGAATCCCCTGTCGAGGGGAGTTCCCAAGAAATACAAGTAATTCCCTGACGAAAACATATTAGCAGTGGAAGGTAATCAATAGAAGATTATAGGATAGACGGGTATTCAAATGGAAAATGTTTTGTGGGCCGCCAATGTATTTGGTTGTGGGATCGGGGCGTGTTTATATCCCCAGTGGCCAAAAAATTCCTGCGCAACAAAACCCATTTCCTATCCCAAAAATATCCGGGTATCGATGTTTCGGGCCCCAAAAAGGCTTGCCAAAGGAAAATCCCCTTATTAGAAGAAAGGATTCATCACTTTCATACTACAGCAAGAGGGGAATACAAGTAAAGACCCCAAATGGTCCATAAAATCAACATTTGAAGGGCTAAAGAAAATTTGAGGCAAAACACTTTACATCGTCCCAAGAAAATCGAAAATTTTTTGCAGTGACTCGCCCCCAAATAGATTGTATTAGATAAAAAGGGGGAGCCCAAGTCCAACCGATGAAAAAAAAAAATCGAAAATCGACCCCCTATGTTTAGCAAAGAAAAAAACAAGGGAGACAAGCCCTGGTATCATGACCAAAACTTTTTCCAAGAAAGCAAAAACCCTGAAAGGCTAGCAAGAAGACCAAAAAAACATCAGAAGGTTGAAAGTCATTTTTTTAAGTGGTTTACTTTACAAAAAAATCGTCTGATACCACTTGCCCAAGATGTGTGGATAAAAATGAAAGCATGGAATGATTTTAAAGAAGTATATGAAGGGGTATGTGGACTCATATGAACGGCTTACATGTTGGGCCGGCGTTAATAAATCATTGAGGTTATGTTAATTATTGGTTAACCTTGGAAATCGAAGATTGCATAATATTTGGCACAAGCACTGTCATTTGTGATCAAGTGTCTCGCAAACCGGGTTTAAAGCTCAGCCCAACGAGTTGCACTCATTGTCGCACCATCGGCCTTTCTTCATGTAGGGGTAATCGTCCCATATTCGGCCCCAATCCACTCCAAACAGCATCCAATGGCCAACAAGTTTATATTGGTAGCAATTGATTTACTTCACCATTGGGCTTATGAGAAGCTTCATCATATAACCAATGTCAAAATAGGGGTAAAAGTACAGCTTATTGAAAACCAAGGGTCTTAATAGATCGGTTATGGAGTGTTCCTGTGTCCTTACAGATACAACATACGTTTCCATATCGTATTAAAATCGGCGGATGACTGGTTTTATGTCATAAATTACACATAATACCATAGTAATTCAACTTTCACATTCCGACTCATGATGAACGGCCGTGGGCAGTAAAAGCAGCTTTAACAAACGTTATCCACATTTAAAATCATCGGAATACATTAAAAATATGAACCAAAACTTTCAAAAGATTGGCAAAAGATGTTGCTGTTTGCTCCTCATGGTCTTATTGGACTTCTAATATGAACATCTATGGTAGGAGCTACCATATTCGTTGGTATTTTGGTACGGAGGGCTAATGCTTCCAAGTCCGTCCGGGCGTTTTGTAATGCTGGGAAGTTTGAGCCGTCAATATTCTCTATTTAACTAAATCAGTCTGCATCGGTTATAGAAGTTGCTTGTTAAGCTGAAAACTATGAATTGTTGAATATTAGGACATCTCTCTGATCTATGTCTTGGCTAGTGTTTCCTACATAGGTGTAGGCATGCCGCATTTTACAAGATGATGAGATCCGCGATACTTCTCATATAGAGGGGGATCTGGTGCGTTTGGAAGGTTCTCCCATAATTTCCCAAAGGATAGATCCTGAGCCGTTATATTAAGTTACCCCTTAGTGTAAGAGGGTCGTATGTGATAAAAAAAGGTATTTGTTAGGTGAGAGCTATCATTCTTTAACCCTCTATTGGTGGTTATGGGCAGGACTTGTTAGTGGCACCACTTCTTATGCATGTTGGACTGGCTTCTTTGTGGGTGTATTGCCGGTGTCATGGGTAGGGGTTATTAGGGTGCCTTTGGGGTGGTATGACTTGTGTATTGTATTGGGATAGGGGGTGGCCATGGGGAGAAGGGGGGGATATTGTTTGGGTTGGGAGAGGTCTACGCAGGACAATGGGGGAGGTGTTCGAAATTAATTGGAGATGAGTATTATTTATGCGAAGTTTTGTATATCGGTCCACATGCACATCCGTCATCATATTGTATGATAAATACTTAAATTGTTTATGGAATCCTCAATATTACTGTTTTGTAATTTTTTTCTTTTGCTTCTCTTGTGCTTTATAAAATCCTACGCTGAGATGAGGAAGGTTTTATATAACAGTTCAAAAGAGACTTATGCAGCTCATGGAATTGTAGCTCATTAATTGTTATTCTAAACCACTCCGTGTATTTAATACAAGAGTATCAGGCGATGATGCGTGGCAAAACCAGAACACGAGTGTTCGGTTGTGGTTTGGGGGCTTCCTCGTGTAAAGTGGATACCAAATTTATGTGGTTTTTGATTTGGGGTAGAATGAAGATGTGCTTGTATAACATCTAATCATTTTGCTCAAGTCAGTTTATGTTTGTTCTTATTTGATGTTGGTTAGGTTGAGGTGTGAGGGGACGAGGCAACGTTTCAGCAGGCTTTTGGTCTGAAATGTGGGGGGATAGGGAGTGTATTGGGGGGATGTGGGGTGGATTACATATGGGCGGGTGGGTTTAGGACAAGTTTATGGAGCTTTTGGGCTCTGCACCTACGATGGGCTCATTTTTAAGAACGGGGAGAGTGGGAAATGTGGCGGTGCGATGAAATATTTGCCGGAGATAGGGAAGTTTGTGAGCGTACCAGTCAAAGGTCAGAACTTGTTGGGGACTCCGGGAGTTTAGTGTCGTGTGGGAGCCAGATAGGTCGGGTGAGTATGTGTAGTTGATGTATCTTCACGATATAGGCTAGGGCTGCAATACTTGGGTCGGATAGTGAACATTTATATCAGGCTGGTGTTAGGGTGCATAGGTCGGCGGATTAAGGGGGTGGAATGGTAAGAGAGAGTGTGTAGGAATGGTGTGAGAGAGTTGGGGATTAGGGAAACCGTGTATCAGGGGCGGTTTGGTTGCTGATGTTGACTTCAGTGCATAGGAGGAGTTGCGTTAGCTGATGCTGTGTGTCCGTGAGTTAAAGCGTTGCTTGGACGTCCGTGAGTGGATTTTGATATCAGAGGCTTTTATGGGCGGCGTCTTTCTTGTCATTTATAGTTATGTTTTTCAATTCTTCTATACAATGAGGGGTGTGATGTTACAACCCCTTGGTTCTGAATGGATTGTATAATCATTTTTCTACACTTATTTAATTTCTATTTTTTCCTCTAATTTTAGACCCATAAAATAGGAATCAAAATATTTCCAAAAATCTTAAAAATAAATAGGAAAATTCATCCAATTTTGGTATTTTTTAATTTGATGTATTTGCGCCAATAATATTATAAGAGTTTAGAGTTTGACATATTTTTGATCAATTCAATAAAAATACAAAAAAAAAATATAAAAATCGACCGTTGCACATTTATGCATATTATGGAAAATTATTAAATCGCTTATGTAGGATTAAGCGCAGCTGGGCCCCCGGAACCTGGGTCTGCGAATACTAAGAGAGCTGTGGTGTGTGGTCCGAGGGCTGGGGGGGGCGGTTTTCGACCCCCCCCCTCCGTGGGGTTGTTTTTAATAGGGGGCACGCACGTTTGTGGGCGCTGAGTGGACTACGGGGAAGGAAGCCGTGGTATAGAGCGGTCGCACAGGGCTGGGCGTCATGTTTATTTTTCAATTACCTCTGTCCCCGAGATCGCCTCGGGCGAGCGGCGAAATTCCGAAATTTCGGCTTTTTATGATTCGATTTTTTTTAGCACTAATCCAAAAGATCTTCCACAGAAATAAGATAAACACCATCCAATTGCGAATCAAATCGACAACCAAAAGCAATCGGGTTTGCACAAATCGGGAGGTTGGGTTTTTTCAACCGAAAATCGATTTGACTTCAGACTCGTTGGATAAAATCCAGAGCTTATCCAGCTCGATTTATTGCGCCCCTTTAAATTAGAGGATGAAGTGGTGGGCAAAAAGCACGGAATCAAAAGTGTGAAAAAGAGCGAAGAAATGAGAGTTGATCGAATATAAAGCATCACGCGCGTTCTCCCAAACTCGCCTGAAACCACCCCGATCAAGCGTCAAGCAGCACACCAGGATGGTGTTTCCCTATTAGCAAACCTCTCACATAGTTGAGTTCCTCACCCCTGAAAATACCTAGGAAATCGACACCTAAACCACTTTGACTAACCCCAAGGCCATCGGCAACGCTCCCTCCCGTCAAAATTACGTGCATTTTCACCTAGCACCGACGCGTCTGGATCAAACCTGAAACGACACCGTCTTTCGTACAATATACGTACCCGACGATACTAATCACAGATTCCTCAGCGCACCGTCCCAGATCCTGGCTAGTCGGGGGAATTTTTTTTATTTTTTGTATTTATTTCTAATTTATTTATTTATATTTGTTAATTTATAATTCAAATAAAAGAAAAAATCCCCCCCCCCCCCCCCCCCCCCCCCCTCTAGAAATTATTATTATTAGATTTTTTAGGATTTAATTTAGAATGAATGAAAAATAAAAATAATTATTATAATAATTAATTAATTAAAAATGTAAAAATTTATAAAGAAATAATAAAAATATTAGAAAAGAATAATAATAAAAATTAGATTTTAGAATTGGATAGGTTAAAAGATCTAGGAGAAAATTTTCAATAAAAATTATAAAAATTCATAAAAAATTTCATAAAAATTAATAAAGATCAATAAAAATTTTATAATAGTATAAATGGTTGAAAGGAGAAAAATGGAATTTTTTATCATTTAGAAAAATCATTTTCTTAATTAAATCACATTAATTGCTTTTTTCTTAATATCATTTATCAAAGAAACAAATTATCATGCTTAGGCTTATGAGTTTTTAGGAAAAAATACTAAGATGGTTAAAAAAAACATAAATCAAATGAAGTATTTCACAATTAAAATCCACAAACATCACTAAATTTTTTTCAAGAAAAGAGAACTACGGCACATGTTTGATCCTGATAGGAGCCCAGGGTACATAGGCACCCCATTTGGAGGCAACCCTACCCTCAAAAAAATCAATATTTCTTAGAATAGATTATTCAAAAACAAAATAAAAAGCCAACAATAATAAATAAATAAAAGACATTTCTTAGATAAGGCTTAGATTTTTGGAGATTAGGGTGGTAACCTTAGGGTTTTATAGGTTAGCCTCCGAACTCAAAACTCTGGTTTTACCCTTTTCTCTTTTCACAAAAAACAAAAAGAGGAATCATGAATATAGTGCGTCCAAATTAGGATCGATCTGCTTGATTAATCCTATTCAATTTTTCACCAACCCACAGTGGGTGGCGACTCCAAAATATAACGGACAATTCCTAATCAAGTCGAGGATATACATTAGATATTAACATTGGAGTCTAGTATTTATTGGATTTGGATGGAAAATCAAAAATTAGACTCGACAATTTTGTCGTGTTGTTTCTAAAATTTTCAATGATTCGCTTTTTGCTAAATTTTTTTCTTGTAATTTTAAGCAATTGACCGAAGTATAGTTTAAGCTTTTAATACGATCTTTTAACTATTCCAATATTATATGTAATCAACTTTCATGGGTTTTACATTCTTCCTCCTTTTTAAATTTTGTCCTCAAAACTTTAGATCAGACAGGAATCTTCGAATATTTGAGGGGTACTTACTCCTTCATCCCATCTTCCCTCTCCCCTAAGTAAATTCTTGTTTAGAGTGTCAAATCCATTAATTACACTTGACATATGTAATTGTACTCTTCTTGTGTATGTTATTCTCGAGTTCGAGTGTAAAAAACTACAATATGAAGTTTCCAATATGTTCGTTTAAATTTAGATTAATCGTCAAGATATCCATCTCAATCGCTTTGTTGGGGATCTGGGGATGTGCTTTTGGAAGCAAAATGACATGTAGAATACATTGTGGATTCTCACGATAATAGAGGGAGGTAGAGCTAGGCGGTTGGCCACTTCTCCTTGACTCTTTCTAGCTTCTTCATACAACCCTACTTATTTGGGACTCATTTTTCCTTTATTTCCAGATCTTTTTTATATCCCTTTGATTGGCATGACCTTCAGATAGAAATGTTACCCTTAGTAAAAACTAAATCTCTCTTCTCTTTAAATCAACCCCTACTCTTATAATGATCTCGAGCTTTTGCCCTCCTTCTTTGTTTAATTGTGGCCAACCTTATCTATTGTTTCTTTGTAGAAAATATAGCCATAAGTACTTTATTCTATTCTTTCCCAATGTAATGAATGATTTACACTTTCCTTCCATTTAGGGACGTCATAAGGGGCCATCTTAATTGACAAGTGAATAGTTATTGTTTGTAAGCGGAATCGACTCATTGTCAAATGTCAATCCTAGCTATCTTTTGAAATATAATGTGCCCCTGGGACTACTTAACATATCCTTCCTACATCTAGATGCGTTTTCAATTACCCATTTGTTTAAGGATGATAGGTTAATACTAAACTATAGTTTAGTTCCTAAGCTTGTTTTGTAGACTTTTCCGAAAATTTGATACCAATCGTAGATCCCGAGTTGATCTTATACTGTGTGGCACACTCCACAGAGTCTTATAATTTCTTGGAGATAGATCTTGCTATTTTATTAAGGAGTAGGTCATATTACGAGTAAGAAATGAGTGGATTTGGTCAATTGGTCCACAGTTAGCCATATGGCTTCATATCTTGCCCCTCTCCTTAACCAAAGCTATGATGAAGTTCATGGTGATATGTTCCACTTCCATTGCTACTGACACGGGTTGATATTAGGGACGTTGTCTATTCAAGTACGGTTGTGTATTATTGTCAGGGAAGCTTCCAGAAGAAACACACATGGATGCCCATATACAGCTAAAGCACGGTGGTGTGTGATATATCGGGATGATTCCCAGAAAGATGTTCACGGCCTCATACTCGGCTAGGAGCACGACCGAATTGTTATGTTAGGATCTCTCCCAGAAAACTGCACGGTTTTACATGGCAACGGAAAGGGGGGCATCGACCGTGTGTTATGTCAAGAGTACACCCAGAAGCATACACGGACTTCATGCAACAACGGGCCTGTTGCTACAAGACAGATGACGGGACGTGTATACTTATATTGATTTCCACGTGTCATATATATTTCCTTTTTTACTTGTTTCCCTGAGGAGTTTATATAGTTGCTAGGTCATTTTTAGGTTAGCTATTATTCATTATTCGAAATACACTTTTAGGAAGAGTTTTCTACTTTCTACGATTGTGCCGCAATTGAGATTATCAAGGAATAACTCATATTATCTTTGTTTATTCGTGTGTTCCATCCTAGTAATTGGTCTGTCTCGTGTGTTTTTCACTTTCCTCGTTGTACGTCAGTTGGTATCTGAGCAGGAATTCTGCGGATGATGTCGGCTAATGAGGGTTGAGGCTGTCCTACGGCACAAGTCACCTTTCTCCAACCTTGTTCAGGATGACGGACAAGTCCATTGAGGGTTCACATCAATGGGCTCCATGGAGGTGGTTTCAGGAGCCATGGACAGTGACTTGGGCACGTTTAAGCTGCCATCTGGAAGACCTGGTTGCGCGTTTCGACTCCATGGTGATAGGGCCTCAAAACCGAACAGGGGTGTTATGGGAATCGATAGGGTAGCAGTCGATCGTGGCGGGTCCTATCAATGAACCTGCCCCATGCTACCGCGAATCAGTGCGAACCGAAGATGGTTAGATGAAAGTGCATTGAGGAAAGAGGGTGACATTTTATACAGGTTTGGGGACACCACCGTGAAGGGGCGGACATTGGTTGGTGGCGATACCACGAGGTCGATGACCGAATTGAACAGGAATATGATGGCGGATATCGAAGAAACCACCAGAGGGCTACGATCATACAGATGGCAGTGATTCATCCTCAAGGAAGTATTACATCCTTTCTATGGTAATCTCAATATAGAAGATTTTCTTTGTACTGGTTGCACAGATGTCGATAGGTTTTTCGACTATATGGACTGGTCCCTAAGGATAGGAGAATAAGGTCGGTTGCTTGTAAGGCTAAATGGAGGGGGCTTCTGCCATGGTGGCGATCGTTTGCCAGAACCGGAGGCAAGGCCAAATGAGAGGGGTGCAACCTATAAGGACTTGGTACCGCATGTTAGAGTCTTGCCTGCCAGAGGGATTTTTCTACCACCAACTATGAGAGAACCTTTTCACAGCAAAGTGCCAACGATGCTGTAAAGGGCTGAGGACGGTGCATGAAGTTCTGCCGGTTTATGAGCCTAGTGGAAAGGAATGATCTGAGGCGAGACTGGAGGGTCAACAGGTTGACGCAATTCGTGGATGGATTGAAAAGCCCCATATTAGGGAAAAAATAGGAGTAACAGGTGTTCAGAACCGTCAATTGAGGCAAAGAATTTAGCCCTTAGAGCCACTGAGATTTTGGATTCAAAAATAGTGTACAAGGTTAGGTGGGGCCAAGAGAATATTATGCATATGATAGTCTCGGCAGAGAGTAAGAAGTCCAGTAAGAGTAAAGTAGCAAGAGTATAGTAGTAGTAGTAGCCAGACAGGGTGGATTATGGTTAGTGTAAGAGGGCTAGAGGAGAATAGTCGATTAACCAGCTGGAAGTATGGAGAAGAAAGAGACAAGGTGGGGGAAAGAAGCTCTTGAGATCAAAAGGGAGACCCCAAGGACAAATAATCTATATGCTCAAACGATTCTGGGAAAGTGCTATAGGTGTTAATCAACGGGGACACCGATTCCAGCGGATGCCCCAAATCGACGAACTATAAACATTGTCGAAAGGGAGAAGAGGGAGGAAGTATGCCTGTGAACAGGATGGTGTGGATGATACTATTGATGAGGATATGATGCAGTGGAACGCAACTATGTGATCAGAAGGATGATGCTAGCCCATTGAAAAATAGGGTAGTTCACAACGACACCAGCTTGTTTCGTCTCTTAGGTGCATATCGGTGGGAGAGTGTTCGACTTGCTTGATTGTTGACCAGTGGGTGCTGTGAGAACATCATCGGTAAGAGAGGTTGTGAAACGACTCTAACTACAGGTAGAGAAACATCTGAACCCTTACACCATAGGTGGATTAAGGCAGCAGAACGATATTTGAGGTGAAGGTGAGGTGTCAGGTTACCATTCGCGATAGGCTAACATATCGAGATGAAGCCTATTGAGACATTGTCGATAGGATGCACTTACACCACTTGCTTTTCGAAAACCTAAGCAGTTTGTCATGGTTGCCCAAATACCAGGAAAGAAAACAAGTATAGATTGGAGAAAGGGGGCATTGAAATATAGTTGCTACCATTTGACGGAATAAGCGGACCTGAGAACCAAAGGGCGGAAAGCGAAAATCTTTTTGACGATTCACTCATTAGAAAAGGAAATTGACCGAGGATATTAATGAATCCCGATTGATGCATGCTCTTGTGCGTGAATATTCCTGGGAGAGGACTAGATAGTGTAAAGGCATCCAAAGAAGTAAAGGGGGTATTAGAAGAGTTTCAATGAGGCTAGTGACGAAGACTTACCAGAAGGGTTTCCTCCCATTGCGAGTCATTCAAACACCACCATCGACTTGGTTGCATAGGGCTAAGCCCCTTTCCTCTAAACTCCCTCACTATCAGATGAGCCCCAAAGGATAGTGGTCCCTAACAAGAGAAGGACCAGGAATTACTAGATAAAGGATTCATCAGGGATTAGCATGAGTCCATGTGCCGTTCTTCCAGTGCTATTGACACCCTAAGAAGGATGGGGAGTAGTGGATGTGTGTGGACAT
>JBBMOL010004336.1:0-10669 GCA_037954665.1 Laguncularia racemosa | reverse complement strand
TTGAATTCCCATTCCAAATGATCTAAACTAACCTATGTCATTAATTAGATCTCGATTTGGGGGTTAGGAATTTCGTTTAATTTTTGGAGTCGACCAACTGTTTGGGGGAAAATTAAATTAAGACAAAAGGAGGGATTAGTTTTAAATTTGGACCACTAGTGGGTCGTTTTTTCCCTCTTTTTTTTTGTAAAAAGGGAAAAAGGGGAAAAACCCAGAGTTTAATTTGGGGGTAATATTAAAACCCTTTACGGTTACCCCCTAATCCCCCCAAAATTTTTTTACTTTGAAATGTTTTTCATTTGTTTTTCTGTTATTTTTTATTTTTTTGAGAATTTTTTGAGAAAATGATTTTTTTTTAAATTTTGGGGGTTGCCCCAAAAGGGTCCCTAGTCCCTGCTATTCAGGATCAAAAACCCGTAGTTCGCTTTTTGAAAATTTTTAGTTTTTTGGGTAAATTTTTAAATTTTTGAAATTCTTTTGTTTTATGTTTTTAAAATTTTTTTGGGGATTTTTCTAAAATTTTTAAGCCAAAACTTTAAATTTTTTTTTTAAAAATGTTTTTTTTGGGAAAAACATAAATTTTGGGATTTATTTAAAAAAAAGGTTTTTTCTGGTGTTTAAAACTTAATTTTTCTTTTTTTTTCCCTATTTTTTTTTTTTTTTGTTTTTATGATTTTTTGTGATTTTTTATAAGTTTTTGTGTTTTTTAAAAATTTTTTGTAATTTTTTGTAGAAATTTTACCCTAAGTTTTTATTATCCTATTTTGAAATCTAAAGTTTTTTATTTTTTTTTCCTTTTTTTTTTTTTATTTTTTTTTTTTTTTTTTTTATTTTTTTTAATTTTTTTTTTTTATTTTTTTTTACATTTTTCTTAATTCTAGAAAAATTTTAATTTTTACATTTTTTTATTTATTGAAAAAAAAAACAAATAATAAAAAATCAAAAAAAATAAAATAAAAAATAAAAAATTCAAATAAACAAATAAAAAAATAAATAAAATAAAAAAAAACGGAAAAATTTCCCATTACCGGATCCCGGGGCGGGTTTCGGGTCGGGTCGGGTGGGTCGGTGGTCGGAACCCGGGGGGGGTTGGGGTGTTCCGGGGTTTTAGGGGTGTTTTGCGGGGGGGGGGGGAAGTGTGAATCCCAGTTTTGAGGGTTTTGGGAAACCCATGGTGGGGGGTTTTCTCCCAGAAGCCCCCTTGCGGTTGGGTCCAAAATCCCATGTGGTTCCCGGGTTTAAGTTCCCCCCGGGATCCCATTTCCTTTTTCCCTTTTTCCCCTCCCTTTTTTTGTGTTTCTTCTGCTTTTGGTTCCCCCTGTTTCCTTTTTTTTGGCACCTCGAATTCTTGGATAAGCTGAATCGGCCGATTTAGTAAACCCAATTTTTCCCTTTCTTAGGGTTGATTTTATCCGGCGAATTTATTTAATCTCTTTTGTTTCCCTTTGGGTTTTTCTGATGGTTTGGCCTTATCTGATTTAATTAGAAGTTTAAAAAAAAAACGGCCCAATTTTCCCCTTCGTGGACTTCGTCGGATTTTTTCCCCCGGTTTGGGTCGCGAAAAGACGATACGCGCGAGCGGTGATTCCCCTGGCCAATCCATGTCCCACGTGGAGCCCCGGGAAAAAGAAAAAAAAAATTTTTCGAGCGTGGGGGGATTCGAACTCGCGCCTTTAAAGCCCCCCAACGTTCCCAGCGAAACCCAAACCAGTGAGGGGCCCCAATTTTTTTTTCCCGTTTTTATTTAAACAAAAATTTGTACATAGCGATCCCTTTTTTTTTATTTTTTTGTATTTTTTAAAAATTTAAAAAATTTGAAAAAATTTTTAAATTTTCCATTTTTGTATTTAAAAATAAATTTTTCAAAATTAAAGGTGTTTTCCAAATTTATTTTTATTTTTGAAATTTTTTTAATTTTGCTTTTTTAAAGGAAAAAAATTGGGAAAAATTAAAAAAATTTAAAATTATTAATGAAATTTTTATTTAGGGCAAAAAGGGGTTTGTTTACAGCTCCCCCTTTTGTGAAAAGGTTTAAAAATTAACTAAAAAGACAAAAAAAAAGACGCCATTTTTGGGCCTTAAATTATTTTTTGGGTTTAGGAAAATGCCCCAAGAGCTGTTTAATTAAATTTGAAGATTTTCCCCAAATGATTAAAAGGTAATTTTCCCTTCTCCAAAAAGGTTTTATGAGAAAACTTTGGCGACGGGGAATTTCAAGCTTTGGTAAAAATTTTAAGAGAAATGATGTAGGAAGGTCTTATCGGGACTTGAACCCTTGGAAAGAAATTGCCGAAAAGGGGAAAGTGACTAAACGGGAGGGTTTGGGGGAAAGTCCCCCTCATGGGCTGACAAAACCCTTTGTTTAAAATGTCAAAAAAATTCCCCCCCGGGGGGCCCAAACCTTGAGGTGGGGAAATTTTTTAGGAAAGGCCCCTTTGGGGGGGCTAACCTAAAAGGGAAAATTTTCCCCTCAAAAAGCCCCCCAGGGGCTGACCATGGGGACAAGGTTTTTTTGGGGGAAAAAGGGCCCCCTATGGGCTGCCCTTTTAAACCTTTGGGGAATTTAAAATTTTTCCTAAAAAAGTGCTTATGGGTAATGAGGACAAAGTTTTTGGGAAAAAGGGGCCCTATGGGTGCCTAAACCAAAAGGGATTGAGGGAATTTTTTTGGGGCCCCTTTCAGAAAGTGCCCCCTAGGGGGTGCCCCTTTGGGCCCCAAATTTTTTGGGAAAAGGGCCCCCCTATGGGTCCCTAACCCTTTGGATTGAAAATTTGGGGCCCAAGGAAAAGGGCCCCCAAATGGGGTTTAAAAACCAGGGGGAAAACAAGGGTTTTTGGGAAAAGGGGCCCCCTATGGGCTCCCTAACCTAAATTGGAATTTGCCTCAAAAGTCCCCCCTTAGGGGGCTGACCATGGGGAAAAAGGGTTTTTGGGGAAAGGGGCCCCCCTATGGGCTCCCTAATTAAAAATTAGACTTGTCTAAAAAAGTCCCCCCAAAGGGGCTGCCCATGAGAAAAGGGTTTTTTAGGAAAGGGCCCCCAAATTGGGCTGGCCCCTAACCTGGGGAAATTTTGGAAACCTTGGGGTTCAAAAGGTGCCCCCTAGGGTGCCCATGAGAAAAAGGTTTTTTTTGGGAAAAGGGGCCCCCCAAAGGGCTCCCTAATTAAAAATAAATTTGTCTAAAAAAGGGGCCCCCTAGGGGGTGACCAAATGGAAAAAGGTTTTTTTTTTTTTTTGGAAAAAGTGATTTTGGGGTGCAAAACCCCTTAAAATTGATTTTTGGAAAGTGCTCCAAGAGTAAAGCCCAAAGGGGGAAAATGAGGGTCAAAAGGTCCCCCATGGGGGCTAACCCGGGGGATTAGGGGGTGCCCCTCTTTGGGTGATTCCCCTTTAAAAGGAAGAATACCCTTTGTGAAAAACTTTTTTCATTTTTTTTTTCAATAACAAAAAAAGAAAGAGGGATTTAAAGACTTTAAACCGTAAATAACAAAAATTTTTCTGCAAATTTTCAAAAAAAGGGTTTTTAAAACCCTAAGGAAAAAGGGGAAAAATATTAAAGTGTTCCTTTTTTTTTGTGGAAAATTTCTAAAAGTGTCGGAAAAGGCCCCAAAAATCCAAATAAAGGGAAAGCTTCCCTATGCTCAATAATACTTATTTTTTTGTCATTTTTCTTAGAGGTTTTGGTTTAACCCTGAAAAAAAGTGTTGTTTTTAGTTAACCCAATATTTTGGGGGTTTCTTGTAACCCGATATATCTTCTTCTTGGGGAACACCCGTATTTAAAAGGTTTTAAAACCCAACCCCCAATGAAAAAATTCCCCCCTTCCATTTAAACGGTTCTTTTTTTTAAAATTGGTTTTTTAAGAGGATTCCCTTACAATCTCTGGGCTTAGATGTCATTTAAATTCTACTCCAAAAATTATGGTTTTTTGTAAGAAATCGTTTTAAACCCGTTGGGAAATTTTTTGATACTTTTTTAAGAAATTTGGTTTTTTTTGGTTTTTGGTTTCAAAAAAAGTATGTTAAGGGTTTTTTTTTTTTTTGAAAAAATGTCATTTAAAATTGGGTTTGTAAGTCAAGAAACTTTGAGAAAAAGGCCCCGGGAAAAGTCTTGTTTGCATTTTTTTTTAAGAAAAGTTATTTTCAAGATTTTGGGGAAGTCTTGAAAAAGGGAAATATATCTTTGAATCTTTAAAATTTTGGGCCCCGGTTTTTTAAGTGTTGTTGGGCTTTTTTTGGGGTTTTGCTAACATTCTTGGCTTTTTAATTTCTCTTCTTTTCTTTTTCTTTTCCTTCTTTTTCTTTCATTTTCATTCATCATTTTCTTTTTTTTTTTCATTCATTCTCTTTTTTCCATTTTCTTTTCTTTTCTTTTAGGCCCAATGGTGATCATTTCATGTGGTTCATGTGTATTTTCTAAGAATGTGGACTTCTCTTCATCTCAAATAAATTATCTACGGCTAAAATTTTGAATTGTTGCAACTAGGGCAAGCACTATTGATGTCTCTATCTTCCCAGTATTCCATCGTGGGGTGGTTGATGGTGAGGTTCAATTTTGAAACTCTTGTTTATCAAAGGATGATTGTGTTTAGGGTAGCAAATGATGAATGCCTAACATTATCTTGATTTAACGTATCAAATTCAAGATAGACCTCCTTTAAGGAATGAGTCCAAACCTCACATTAATAACACTCAACTCTCAAGTGTTTAAGGGTTAGTGTTTGGGACATGGTTTGCCTCTTGTCATCTTAAACCTTTTAAACCAAGATACCCTTCCATTTTATTAACTTTGCCTATGTTCTCCACTTCTCATTTGTGTCCAAGCGATTTGGTCTTAAGACTCAAGGATTTGGAGTAGTCTTCTTTATACCTCATTGATAATTGACCATAGCTACTTTGAAAGTGTACTAAAAAAAAAATCTGTGTCTGGTTTAGATGACTTTTGATGGAAAGGAAACTTCAAGTGCAGCTTTTAGGATTGGAGTGTGTCGGGACGTTTTACATTTTGAGGCTAAATCAAGATATGAGGAGACCTTTTGAAGTGAATGGGGTCTTTTAAGTTGGTTTAAGGTCCTTGGTTTTATGTTTAGAGCATAGTGACTATGAGTTTTAGGTTAAGCTGACCAGCAACTTTTAGGACCTTGAAAAAGATCTCTTATTGTTAGTAACTCTTCAATTTTCTTTCTTTCTTTATTTTTATTGGTTGTTCTTATTTTTAGTAAATATGTAAACAAGATGCTCATACGGATATAAATATGTTAAACAAGATGCTCACACAAGATGCTCACACGGATGCTAAAAGTAGAAGGGCTGACAACTGATTGACAATGTAATATTGAAACTTCACTTTTATTAATATTGAAAATTTGGAGTTCGATAAAGATTACAAATAATGATCTATTTCCTAGCTCTTTTAGTCTTCTGTTGTGGAGGCTTAGTCTCCCATTGATGACGGCTTCTAGTTCTTGGACTTTGGCTTGGCACTTCTCCAATTGTGCTTCTAAGGCTTTGCTTCTTTGATCGGATTCCTTGAAGCGTCCCTTCCAGATGTCTTTCTTATAATCTGCAGCTTCGAAGTATACTTCCATCCGGGCCTATGACCTGCTCCAGGTAGATTTCTGTTTCTGGATTGATCTGATCTGGTCTTGGCTGGGTGACGTCTGGAACCCGGTATGCTCTTTCCCTGTCTGGTATAGCTGGCGGATTACAAACTCTCTGGTGGCTCAGTGTTTTCCCACTTCGCCATCTAGCTCTCCTAGGTCTACATTCGGGCTTTCGATTCTGGCTCCCCAGAGCGCTTTGACCTCTGCCAGCTTAGCAAATTTCTCGGCTACCAACAGGTTCGGATCCTGATACTCAAAGGTAACTGCTTCGAGTGAAGGCCGGTAAACTATGTCTTGAACGGTACCGAATTGGCGGACTACGGAGTTTGGGTGATACCCAATACATCCATTGATCTCGATTAACGGCACTGCTTGGAAATTACTGCAGGTTAAGATGATTTTATTGCAGCAACTCCACCTGGCTGTCCACAGAATATCTTCGGCGCTAAGGCTTCTAAGCATATCTACCCAACTGTAGCTGGTAATGTCGTCGGGTTAGCTTCACCTTTTCTATACAGGAATCCACCAGATCCACCTGTTGGGCCAGGGTTTTCCTGACCATGTTCAGCCCGAAGCACTGAGGTGGCTTACGAACCATATCAGCAGAAGGTTGATGCTGGAGCGGAGGATCCATGACCTTCTTTCTTGAGGAAATTCAGATTTCGGATCTGTTCAGCCAGTAGAGTCGGGATGTAAGATTTTCCCTCCAGGAATTGGGTTACCAGCTCTGCAACACCGGTAGTGAATATAGAAAGTTTCGGTGGGGAAACAGTATGGTGGCGAAGGCTGTCAAGATGAAAGCCTTCACCCTTCTTTGTCTGTAAGTCTGAGGGTCCCCACACAGGATGTCCTTTCTATCCCCATTGTCTTCTCGGGCAATAAACCAGGCTTCTAGATCATCCATGCGTATGCAATACCCGTTACAGTCTGCCAAGGCTTTGTTGACTACTGTTTTGCGGATGCCCAGTAGTTGTTGAACGTACCAGCTGGCCCGGCCTCAAGGTCTGGCGCGTAAATCTGATCAGTCAGTGCTGGAGCCTGTACTCCTCCAGGGTAGGGGTGATCTCATGCGGCCCGATGAAGAAAGCTTGCGGGCTCGATCTCCCATAACTGGAGTATGGCCCGGACCATAGGTAAATTCGCCTCTGTCTTGGTTAATGAAAGGATGGGGCCGATCTTTTATTGGATAAAGGCTTGCTCCTCTGGGTTATACAAGGTAAACCAGTGGTCAGTACCAATTTTGGGTCCAAAGGTTTGTACACCGAATTTCTTTGCGGAGGAGGCGGTTGACTGCACTGCTAGGCATCTATTACAATAGGAAACAGCCTAGTTACACAAGAACTATGAAAACGTTACAGGGAAATAGTCCTGAACTCCAAGGACAAAATAACAAACCATTATCATCCAATTGTCAACCCTTCTTACGATGTCATGTATGCAAGTAGGTGGGTTCTAACTGGTTCCCGAGCTCTATGGCCTCCCGCATTCTCGAAGAAATGGATCTCAGGCCATATCGAAGCATAGGGTGGGGTAGCCTAATCGGTCCCGAACGGTGAATCAACTCACTTCGCCCGAAAACTACACAATGGCTCCCCGACTTAGGTTGCTAGGACGGTCCGGGTTCGACCGCATCTACTCACACAAGCATATGGATGTATGCAAGAAACCCCCCACAATAGAGAAAATACAAAATCTAACTAAACCCTAAAAAGTTAGCACAGAATAATAATTAAAAAACACATTTCTTTTAAGATAAAGATTTGAAGAGATTCATGTGGCTAGCCTGCTGTTATGGAGTCCCCAGCGGAGTCGCCATCCTGTCGAGTCTAATTTTTGAATTCCCATTCCTAATCCGATCTAAACTAGACCCTATGCTCATCTAATCTAGATCCTCGACTTGAGTTAGGAATTTCGTTTAATTTTTGGAGTCGCCACCCAACTGTTTGTTGGGAAAATTGAATTAAGACTAAAGGAGCGGATTAGTCTTAATTTGGACCACTAGTCGTCGTTCTTTCCTCTTCTCGTTTTGTGAAAAGAGGAAAAGGGAAAAACCCGAGCTTCTAAGTCCGGAGGCTAACCTATTAAAACCTTTACGGTTACCACCTAATCTCCCAAAATTGTTTATCTTTAGAAATGTGTTTCATTTTGTGTTTCTGTTACTTTTTATTATGTTTGAGAATTATTTTGAGAAAATGATTTTTCTTTATTTTAGGGGTTGACCCGAATGGGTGCCTACGTACCTGCTATTCAGGATCAAACAAGCCGTAGTTCGCTTTTCTGAAAACTTTTAGATTTGTTGATGAATTTTAAATTTTGCAAACTCTTTTGATTTATGTTCTTAATATTTTTGGGATTTTTCTAAAACTTCTGAGCCTAAACTTTGAATTTTTTTTTTTGAAAATGATTTTGAAGGAAAAACATCAATTTTGAGTTTATTTAAAGAAAAGGATTTTTCTAAGTGTTAAAACTTAATTTTTCTTCTATTTTCATAATTTTTTTTTTTAATTTTTATGATTTTTATGATTTTTTGTGATTTTTTATAAGTTTTTGTGATTTTATAAATTTTTGTAATTTTTATGCTAGAACATTTTATCCTAAGTTATTATCTATCCTATTTTGAATCTAAAGTTTTATTATTTTTCCTAATCTTTTTATTATTTTATTCTATTTTTTTTATTCTTTTTATTCTTTATATATTTTTTTTTACATTTTTCTTAATTCTAGAAAAATCTAATTTCTACATTTTTCCTATTATTGAAAATATAAACAAATAAATAAATAAATGGCTAACAAAATAATAATAATAAATAAATAAATTCAGAATAATCAAATAAACAAATAAATAATAATAAAAAATCTGGAAAATCCGACTTACCTGGATCCGGGTCGCTATGCGGGTCGGGTCGGATCGGATCGGATCGGTCGGAGACGGCGGCGGGGTTGGCTCGTTCACGGCGTTCCAGCGGTCGTTTGCGGCGGGTGTAAGTGTCGAATCCTAGCTTCTTGAGGGTGCTGAATCCGATGGTGGTGGCGGTTTACTCCCAGATCGCCTCCTAGCGTTGCTCCAACTCCGATCGATGGTCTCGGCTTCAAGTTCCTCCAGCGTACTCCGATTCACTCCTTTCTCTCTCTTTCTCTCACTTTTTCTTCGTGTTTCTTCATGCTTGGCTTCCTCCTGTTCTCCTCTATTTATAGGCACCTCGAACTCCTCTTGGATAAGCTCGAATCGGCCGATTTAGATAAACCCATATTTTTTCCGTTTCTTAGATTCGATTTTATCCTGGCGATTTGATGTTAATCTCTTGTGTTCCTTTAGTTTATCTGATGGATTTGGCCTTATCTCGACTTTAATCTAGAAGATTAAAAAGAAAACGGCCGATTTCGCCTTCGTCGGACTTCTGTCGGATTTTTTCCTCGGCTGGGCTCGCGAAGAAGACGATCACGCGCGACGCGCGTGACTTCCCTCGGCCAATCACATGCTACCACGTGGCAGCTCCAGGGAAAAGAAAGAAAAAATTGCATCGAGCGCTCGGGGGAAGATTCGAACTCGCGACCTCCAAGCCTCCCACACGTTCCCAGCGCACGCACGAACCAGCTGAGCTGGCCCAATTTCCCGATTTTATTTACATCGCAAATTGTACATATGCGATGCAATTTTTTTTATTTTTTTGTATTTTTTGAAATTTCAAAAATTTGTAAAAATTGTTTATCATCCATTATTGCTATTTCCAAAATCATTTTTCAAAATTGAGGTGTTTTCCTATTTATTTTTATTTTTTGAACATTTTTATTATTTATGCTAAATTGGGAAAAAAAATTGGGAAAATTAGAAAAAATTGAAATTGATTATTGATGAGAATTATTGATTCCTAGGGCAAAAATGGGGTGTTTACATGTTGCTGTTGAATGGTAAACACTCTGGTAGGAACTCTTTGTCTAGGACCTCCTACCTGTAGTCTACCTCCTTATCCTCTCATTAGAGTTCTAACTACCTGTTGAACAAGTCTTGGTTGATTTTTTATTTGTTCCTAAGGATAGTTGACTGCCTTATGTTCCCTCTAGTTGCACACATGATAGAAGATTAGGGGAACTGACATTTCAGTGCAATGTTTTTCTGATGTGCCCTGTCTTCCTATAAGAGAAAACAGCCTCATTTGGCCATCTGCACTCTTTTAACTCATGGGGTCCATAACATTTGGGACATTTAGCATTTGTGCCTATTGTAGTGAGTGCCAAAGGCACTTGCTTGATCTGGAAAGGAAGGGCTACAACTTTGGGTGTTCTATTTGGCAGCAAGTGATGTCTTTTACTCCTATCTTGCCCATTCCACTAAAGGCAAGTCTTTTTCCCAGAGCTATTGCTGCTCTACAACTCCTTTGTTCTTCTATGATCTTCTTATTCTGTTCAAGGCACTTCGCTTTGTCTACCATTTCAGCATATGTATTTAGTTGAAAGCCCCCTACTACAAGTTGTAAATCCAATTCCAATCCTCTTAAGAACCTTTTGGCTTGGGACCTATCATCATTGCCTACATTTTTGGAAAGAACTAAATGAGGCGATTTAACTTTGCCTCATACTCTTTAACAGTTCGGTTCCCTTGTTCACAGTTGTAGTAATCATTCTCCATTCTGTCTTTAGAGCTGTTGGGGAAATATTTTTGATAAAATAGCTCCTTAAACACCCACCCAGTTCATGTACTCCCTACAAGTTTAGGGATCGAAGCCCACCATTTTGCTATAATGCCCTTCAGTATGAATGCAAAATAATTCACTTTCCTATCTTTTGGTATCTGGAAAGCAGTAAAGGTCTTCTCAATCTCCTATACCAAATCCTTAGTTCAATTGGGTCATTCTACTCTAAGGTTGAACTCCTTAGCTACTCTTATGAACCTATCAAAGTTGATGAGTCCATTGGCATTCCTATGCTGTGGGACCATTAGGGGCTTGGTGTTGTGCTAGTAATCCCACCAGGTAGATCACAATATGCATAGCTTTTATTATTTCTTCAGTCATTTGACCTCTTTCCCCCCTTTGGCTGTGGGTTTTAAAGTTTTCTCCTCATTGGGGTT
>JBBMOL010004335.1:0-10682 GCA_037954665.1 Laguncularia racemosa | reverse complement strand
CTAAACAAAAAGCAATAAAGGCTTGCTTACTCACCTTATCTCGCCCTCATTCAGCCACTGCAATTTATATGGGACTAGGGTGTTTAGTGTCTTGAGTCCCAGCCTCTTGAAAATAAAATTACTCACCACATTAGCGCAACTCCCCCCATCAATGATCAAACTGCAAATATGATCACTTAAATAACATCTAGTATGAAAGATATTCTCTCGTTGCACCCCCCTCTCTTCCTTCACCTACACATTCAAAGCTCGCTTCACTACTGCCACTAACTTCCCTATTGCAGGCTCCTCATCATCACTAGCATCCTCCAATGGAGGCATTTTCTTCCTCTTCACTATCCCCCTTAATCTCATTTTTCACCATCATCACGCAAAATCATAACATGCCTATTCAGACATTGACAGAAATTTATGGCCTCTGCCTTGGCATTTAAAAACTTTTAATGTCATGATTTCTAGGAGCAGAAGAATCAGGTCTACCTTGGTTACCAAGAGTAGAACCCACTTGCCTGCTCTCCTTTTGGTTTGGTGGGTACAGACTTTTCTTCCTTCTTCCTTTGGGTTTTAGTCTTCCAGGTGGATGAACCCAGCCCCCTATTGAAACCGTGCAGTAGTACTACCTTTCCTCTTGTATTGGTTCTCAACCTTTATAGCCATATGAACCATATTTCCAATTCCACATAATGCTGCAATTCTACTACATTTTTTTATCTCTCTATTCAACCAGTAAGAAACCTAGCCATGGTAGCCCCCTCTATCCTCCTCTACATTCGCCCTAATCATAGTAACCTCCATCTCCTTGAAATACTCATCCACACTTCGGCTTCCCTACTTAAGAGTTTGCAATTTGTTGTGCAATTCACGATAGTAATACGTAGGCACAAATACTTCTTCATCACCCTCTTCATCTCTTCCCAAGACCAATAGGTGGTTCACCATTCCTTCTTCTATTCAACATCAGTGATCCCACCACACTAGGCATAATCTGAAAAACTCAATGGCCCAACAAGCTTCACTTTCTTTCTCCCACTATAATTGTGACAATCAAACACCATCTCTACCTTCTTCTCCCACTCTAAGTACGCCTTGGGATCATTCTTCCCTTGGAAAGGAGGAATCTTCATCTTTATACTACTCAATTGATTATCCTTTCTATTCCTATCTCCTCTATCTTCCCAATCCCTAGTTCCTCTATTCCTACCACCATAACCTCTATAACTCCCGATAGAAGGTTCATCAAATTCATCATCAGACATTTCATCTCCACCCCTTTGTACTCTCCTAGAACAACTCTCCCTCTTATGCCCTTGGAAGACGTTTTTAGATTGCTCTAGTTTTTGCTCCACCGTCTCATGAATTTGTTCCATGCCCTCCTGAAACATCCTCTTCATCTCACCGCTTTATGCCTCAATCACTAACCTAGCATCAAACCTTCCCCTCTCACCTTTAGGAGAATGTTGCCTCAACATAGTTCTTGCAGTAAAAGATTAGTACTAACACAAATATATGTGATTAAGCCTCACGATTCACTCCCTTACGTGTTTTACTCAAACGATGATATCCCACAATCACTTGTGTATTCTCACAAGACAATGATGATCTCAACTCACCAATTCCTCTTGTCAATTCTCTTGGAACTAACCCAAAACTACACCAATCCCTTCCGTAGAATTCAACACAACTCTAGGGCTCTAAAATTTCCTCTTTTTCTTTCCTTTTTGTTGCCTTTGTTTTGTTCTTGTTCACTTTTTTTTTTTGTCGTGATTTTTTTTTTTCTGTTCTTGTTTTTGTTTGTATCAAAATTAATAGGATGCACTACACTCTCTAGAAAACAATTAACACTATGAACTTGGGTATGAAGCTATGACAACATGAAATTTGATATGAATGACTGGAGTTAGGGTTTTGATGTTACCTTCCTCAAACCGAACTGATGTTTGACAAACCTAAGCTCTAATACCAAATCGATATGAACCACACCCACGTATAACAAAACCCAATACCAATACGTTTGGAATTGCAACCTAAGATGCCAAAACAAACAAGTGGAACCGCGACCCGTTGCCTATGGATGAGGTAAGAACCTTGGTATATTCTGTTGATGCCACAATCGAGATGAAAGATCGATTGATAAGTCGAGATGAACACCACAGAAGAAATCCGATAAGTTCAACAGAAGTTCTTTAGAGAACCAAGAGAGGAATTCTCTCAAAATGTGTTTTTCAATCTTGTATGTGTGTTCTATGTTCTGTTCTCAACCTTAGCAGCTTATATTAGGGTTTACAACTCGTAATAATAAAATCCCAAAATGACATAACATCATAAAGTCGCAGAAAAATAACAAATAAGGAATAAAAGTTGGCGGCGTAGGATCCGGCGTAGTAGCCGACGTAGGATGTACGCCGGGTAGAAAGGCCGGCGGTTGTAGTAAGCCGGCGTAGTCCTTCTGTCATGCACAGATGGCAATGCCGAGTTAAGGCCCGGCAGTGTTTACGCCAGCATTGTCAAGGCTGCCAGCTTTGACCTCCTATGCTTTGATCTCCTTGAATGACTTGTACAAATGCAAGTGCATTCTCATGGTTGCTCCAATCCTTTCCGGCTTCTTGGATATCCTTTATCAACCCGTTAAGTGCTTCCTTGAATCGTTTCACTCGAGCTCTTGTGATCGGTCTAGGTGGCACTTCAAGGATCCACATTCCATCTTCTGGCTTGGCTCCCATCATGGATCTCATCACATTATCATTTGACATAGTTGTAGACTCCCGTATACTGATCCTCAAAACAATTTGACTCAAGGGTACACACTCTACTACTACACTTCCCTTAACTCCACACAATAGCAACTACAAAAAAAAGACAAACAAACAAACCCACTTAACTTTACAATTATGTTATTGCAACTCATGTGTAATACTCTTCTCCACAACACGTCACAACAACACGGTGCAACAAATTTAATTTCCACAAGCCACTCCACGGAAAACACACAAGTAACAACAACAATAAAGATGAGTACTTCCACGGCAACAACACAAGGGATAATAACAACAAGTGGGCTTCCACTTCCACGGCAAATAATGACAACAAAGGAAAAATATGTTACTTTCTACAAACGTATTCCGAATTCCACAATAGGCAGTAACTTCAATTTGAAATTCAAACCACTTCACTAATTGCAAGCCTTCTTCAATTGGTAAGCAATGAAATTCAAATTCAAATAGCACTCATTAACTCCCACAACTTAATGGCATGTGTTTGAATTCAAATAAATTCCTTACTCATCAAAACTCAATGCAAATTTGTAAATTGCAATTCTCCAATTCAGAATTACACAATGGAAATCAAAACAACAAGCTACACAACCTCCTTCACACCACAACTAGTCACGACAAGGATTGGTAAGTTTTTCAAGTTCCAAAAGTTGTTGAATTAAACAACACTTCTATGCTTCTACCCTTCCACGAAAATTATTGAACATAAGATGATACAACAACCTTCCCAATACAACTCCAACAAACAGCAAATTAAATTCCAAGCCAAGATAATTTCGCAAGCTTAAAACCATAACAATAACACAATTTGCGGTTTTCACTATATCAACCCTAATTGATGATTAATTCCATGAAATCAAATAAAACCAATCCCTTCTCTCAACATGTGCTCTGATACCAAAAAAGATGATGTGCCTAAATTCACTTTGAAGCACAATTTAAAAGACTCAAGAAAAACAAACTCAAGTCAACAACAAAACCGGTTCCAAAAAGGGCAAAATTGCGTGAACCTAGTGAAGGCGCAATGAAATCCAAATACTCAATGATGCAATTGTGATACCACAATAATAATCTCTTCTAACATCACACTAATCACATATAATCCCATGTGAATAATCCACAAATTCAAAATAAATCTTCAATTCTAAGAACCCCTTTCCACAAGTGATAATCACGTTTCAAGAAGTAATCTTCAAGGAAGAACCGAATTCAAATGCAAAGGATCTTAATTAAACACAAGAATTCGAAAATAATAGGAAGCAAATATGTCCAAGAACTATCTCAATTCACCCCTAGATATGACACAATAGAGAAGAAAAGAAATCAAAAACAAAATGAAATTGATACTACTCACAATTTCAAAGTGTTGCACTCGCCACAATTTCAACTATTAGGATTGAAATTGATAAGAGTCTAATGACAATTAGGAAACCCTAACCCTCACGTGAAAATGAACTCTCAATTTTGCAAAATATTAGCCTCCTCAAACCCTCTCTTAAGCAAGTATTTATACTTGCTACTCCTAGGGTTAAAAAGTGCTCAAAATTACAAGTTTGTCACTTTTAAGGTGGCTAACCCTAAATGAAAATTACAAGGAAATAAAAGTGTCCCAAAACCAAAATAGTTCATAAAAAAATTACAAGATACAAAATAACATAAGTCTTCATGATCCAATGCCTCGGAACAGAAAAACAATCGCAGCGGGTCTTTGATTGTCATCCTAAAAAATGTTCTATGTCCAACGGGAGTTGTAGGACATATTGGCATCCTATAGAGAATTACATTGTACCTGTAAGATTATTCTCAAATTTTATTAGAAATAAAAACATAAGGTAAATATGAGCAATTTGGATCGTCATCCAAATTGGGTTCGGAAAAGGTTGACAGTGTCAGAAATTTTCCCATCACCAACTGGCCAGCATATAAAACCAATCCTATAGGAGGCCAAGGAAATTTAAAGGCAAGTTAAAGGGCTAATAGAGAAAGGATTCGTGCGAGAAAGTTTGAGCTTGTGCTTGGTTTTAGTGATACTAGTCCCCAATAAGGATAGGACTTGGTGCATGTGCATAAATTGCAGGGCGATCAACAAAATCACAATTAGGTACAGACATCCTATTCCTAGATTAGATGACATGCTTGATGAGTTGCATGGTGCACATTTATTTTCTAAAATTGACCTTAAAAATGGATATTACCAAATTCGTATGAAAGAGGGGAATGAGTGGAAAACTACATTTAAAACAAACATGGATTATATGAATGAATGGTAATGCCTTTTGGGTTGACAAATGCACTTAGCACTTTCATGAGATTGATGAATTATGTTTTGCGTCATTTCTTAGGAAAATTTGTTATCGTTTCTTTTAATGATATCTTGATTAGAGCAGACAATTAGATGATCATGTACAACATCTATAGAGTGTGTTTACTGTTCTAAGGGAAAACCAATTGTATGCCAACTTAAAGAAGTGTATGTTTTATATAGACTCTATTGTTTTTCTTGGTTTTATTGTAGGTGCAGATGGAATCGCTGTAGATGAGGAGAAGGTGAAGGCAATTTGAGAGTGGCCAAACACCAAAGAATGCCAATGACATCAGGAACTTCCATGGACTAGCTAGCTTCTACAGACGATTTGTGATAGACTTTAGCTCCTTTGCTGCTCCACTGAATGACCTTATGAAAAGAATGCCGAATTTAGATGGACAGAAATATATGAGCAGGCATTCCAAACCTTGAAAGATAAGTTAACTAATGCTCCTTTGTTAGTATTACCTAACTTTGATAAAGTTTTTGAGATCGAATGTGATGCTTCCAAGAAGGGTATGGTGATGTCTTAATGCAAGATTCCAAACCGATAACCTACTTTAGTGAGAAACTCCACGATGCTGCTCTAAATTATCTTGTGTATGATAAGGAGTTATATGCCCTAGTGAGGACATTGTAAACATGGAAGCATTATCTATGGCCCAAGGAGTTCATCATCCATTATAATAATGAAAGCTTGAAGTACTTGAAGACGTAGGGAAAGCTGAATAAGAGGCATGCCAAATGGTTGGAGTTCATTGAAACCTTTCCATACATCATCAAATACAAGTAAGGTAATGGAGAATGTAGTGGCTAACGCACCATCTAGGAGGTATCCTCTATTAACCTCTTTACATACTAAGCTGCTTAGGTTTGAATGCATGAAAGATTTATATGAACATGATGTTGACTTTAGTCAGATTTAGGCTGCTTATTTTGAAAGTGGATATGCAAACTTCTATAAGCATGAGGGATATTTATTTAAGAAGGATAGATTATGTGTGCCTAAGAGTTCCGAGACGCATGGGGGCGGTCTCATGGGACATCTTGGTGTGAAGAAAATTTGGATTATTTTGCATGAACATTTTTATTAGCCTAAGATGAGACATGATGTGCAAAATGTGTGTGACAAATGCATTGCATGTATAAAGGCTAAATCCAAAGTCATACCCTATGGGGAGTATCTCTCATTGCCTATGCTTAGTCAGCTTTAGACTAACACTTCCATAGATTTCATATTAGGTTTACCTAGGTCTCAGAATAGCAAAGATAGCATATTTATTGTCGTCGATAGGTTTAGTAAAATGGCTCATTTTATTGCCTTTCTAAAACTAATGATACACGACATATAGTTGATCTATTTTTTTAGAGAGGTTGTGCGATTACATGGTTTACCTAACTCTATTGTAAGTGATAGAGATGTGAAATTTCTGAGTCACTTTTGGGGTACTTTATAGAATAGGCTAGGCACAAAATTACTGTTTTCCACTATGGCACATCTTCAAATGGATGGACAAACAGAGGTGGTTAACAAGGCACTTTCCACATTGTTGTGTGCTGTGTTTGATAAAAAATTAAAGCAATGGGAAACATGTTTGCCTCATGTAGAGTTTGCATATAATAGGACAGTATATTCTACTACATCTTACTCTCCATTTGAGGTTGTGTATGGTTTCAATCCTTAACTCCATTAGATATACTGCCTTTACCTACTAATGAGTTTATTGATCTGATAGCATGAAAAAGGCAGAATTTGTAGGGATTTACATACTCAGGTCCGGGCTAATATCGAGAAGAAGAATGAACACTATGCTTGCTAAGCCAACAAAGGACGCATCAAAACTATGTTCTATCCAGGCGATTAGGTTTGGTTGCACTTGAGGAAGGAACGATTTACTGAACAACCAAAATCCAATTGCATCTAAGGGGCGATGGACCTTTCCAAGTGGTAGAGCGCATAAACGACAATGCCTACAAGTTAGATTTACCAAGCCACTATGGTAATGTAAGTGCTACATTTAATGTTTTTTATCTTACTCCTTATGATGCAAGTGATTCAAGGATGAATCTTTTCGAGGAAGGAGGGAATAATGAGGATCATCTAGCACTTAAGAAGACCAAATTAAGGACTTAAGATCCATTGCAAAGAATTGGAGGACTAATGACCTGAGCTAGAGCAAAGAGGATGAATGATGCCCCATAAGGACTGGTCATGGACTTACAAACCAAGGAATCAAATTACATGAAAGGAGAACCAACCCCTATTAATGTAATTCACATTTCCATGGAAGAATACAAGGAATTGAAGTCCTAGCACAAATGTTGAATGATGAATCGAAACAAGGAAAGAGACTTGTAGGTTTTGTTGATATATATATATTTTTTTTGGTAATTTGGAATATTTAGTTACCTACTTGGTCCACATGAGGATAAGGAACTAAATTAGAATAGGAAACTTAGGTTTTCATATTGATACATGTATATACTATATAAATGTGTAAAGAGGCTGGCACAAGATCATCTTATGATTAAATAGAATTTATAACACATTTCATGGAACACGAAAAAGCTCTCTTTTGTTCTTTGCAAAAGAACTCTCCTTTAGGAATTCCTCAACCGAATTGCTATAGGAAACCCTTAATTGATAACTCAGATTTTAGTCAATAGGTGTGATTGGGATCTAGTTACGTGCTACTTGTGCGAGACGATCCTCGGGGAATTGATTCAAATAGTGTATGTCGAGTTCTAGGTTTAACATACCTAGGGTTCATGCATCAAGATATTTACCACGACAATGACTTTTGCATTGACGATATTCGTTGTGACATGTGATCATATTCTCTATGATAACGACTTTGCAACAACGATATTTGTCATGACAATGATGCTTGCAACGACGATATTCGCCACGACAATGACTTTTGCAATGACGATATACACCGCGACAAAGACTTTTGCAAGGACGATATTCACCGCAAAGACAACATTTACAATGATGATATTTGCTACAACGATGACTTTTGTAGCAACAATATTCACCGTAAGGACTTTTGAAGCAACAATATTCACCGTAAGGACTTTTGAAGCAACAATATTCACCGTAAGGACTTTTGAAGCAACGACAACTTCTGCATCAATAACGACATTTGCCACATCAATAATGATTCACGACGACAATGAGTTTTGCATTGACAATAATCGTCGTGACGATGATGTTGCAGCAATGACATTCGCTATGACGACGACATTTACAGAAACGATTTTTACCGTAACAATAATGTTTATAGTGAAAATATTCACCACAATAACCACTTTTGCAACAACGATATTCACCGTAACGATGATGCTTGTAGCAACGATATTTGCTATGACAATGACTTTTGCCGCAACAACGACATTTGCAGTGACAATATTTAATGCAACGGCAATACCCAAAGCAAGAATACTCGCCACAACGACAACGTTCATTTTGATGATATTCGCCATAATGACAACTTTTGTAGCAAACAATATTCGACGTCTACAGCAACAATATTCACTGCAAAGATGACATTTGCAACAATGATGTTCATCATGGCATTGGCTTTTGCAATGACCATATTTGCTGTGATGAGGAATTTTGCAGCAATGATATTCGCTGTTGTAAACACTCCATTTTTGCCCTAAGAATAAATAATAATTAATAATAATCAATTTTCAAATTTTTTCCAATTTTTCTCTAATTTAGCAAAAATAATAAAAATATTCAAAAAAATAAAAATAAATAGGAAAACACATCAATTTTGAAAAATGATTTTAGAAATGGCAATAATAAGGAATAAATAATTTTTACAAATTTTTGAAATTTCAAAAAATACAAAAAATAAAAAATCACATTGCATATATGCAATTTGCAAAAAACAAAATCAGGAAAAGGGGCTAGCTCAGCTGGTCCAAGCCGTGGCTAAGTGGGTGCGTACAGGTGTGAGGTCGCGGGTTCGAAACACGGGAAAGCAGTTTCCACGTTTTGTGTTTTTTTTCATTTACTCAGGACACGTGGCAACATCTGATTGGCTGGAGGGAATGCACGCGCCGGGCACGTAATCGTCTTCAACCTCGGTTCGAGATCGCCAGCAAGGGGAAAAAAAATTCGAATTTCAGCCGTTTCGATTCGATTTTTTGCACAAATCCAACTGATCTTCAATAGAATTGAGAAAAACATCATCCAATTGGAATCAAATCTCAACAAATCGAAGGATTTACACGAATCGGAGTTGGTTCATTTAACCACAAATCCGATTTGCCTTGATCGGTGGAAATCCGAGCTTATCCAGCTCGATTTCGAAAAGCCTATAAATAAGGATGAAGTGAGGAAGCCAAATCACATATCAAAATCGAGAGAAAGTGAGAGAAGAGAGTAAATCGGAGAGAACCAAAGCTACGGACCCCCGATCGGAGCTGAGCCACCACCAGGAGACGTTTTGAGAGCAAACCACCGCCACCATTGGATTCACCACCCTCGAGAACCTAGGATTCAACACCTCACCCGTTGTAAAAGGTCGCCGGAACTCCGTGAACGAGCACTCTCCGTCGCCGTACCCGACCCGATTCGAACTGACCGACCTGACCCGTGCATCGACCCGGATCCAGGTAAGTCAGATTTTCCCGATTTTTTTTTCTAATTTTTTTATTTTTATTCCGATTTGATTTATTATTTATTTATTTATTTATTTATTTGTTTGTTATTTATTTATTTATACTTTCATAAATAGGAAAATGTTAGAAATTAGATTTCTTTAGGATTTAATAATGTGGAAAAATAACAAAAATAAAAATAATAATAATAAATAATAAAAATGTAGAAAAAACAATATAAATATTAGAAAAATAATAATAAAACTTTAGGTTTTAAAATAGGATAGATAATAACTTAGGATAAAATCTTTAACAAAAATTATGAAAAATTAATAAAAATTATAATATAAAAAAAATCATGAAAACTCATAAAAATTATAAAAATTGTAAAAGAATAAGGAAAAATTAAAAAAATGATAAAAAAATCATAAAATCACAAAAATCATAAAAAAATTAATAAAAAATTAATAAAAATTAAAAAAATTTTAAAAATAAAAAAAATGAGTTTTATCACTTAGAGAAAATCATTTTCTCAAATAAATCCAAAATTGATGTTTTCCTTAAAAATTATTTTCAAAAATCGAATTATTAAGCTTAGGCTTAGAATTTTTAGAAAAAATCCAAAAAATGTTAAAAACATAAATTGAAAGAGATTTTCAAATTTAAAAATTTACAAACCCACTAAATATTTTCAGAAAAAAGCGAAATACTGGGTTGTTTGATCCTGACTAGCAGGTACGTAGGCACCCATTTGGGTCAACCTATAAAAATGAAATAAAAAATCATTTTCTTAGAATAATAAAAAACATAATAAAAAGTAACAGAAACAAAAAAAAAAAAGACATTTCTAGATGGGAACAATTTTAGGAGACTAGGTGGTAACCGTAAGGTTTTAATAGGTTAGCCTCCGGACTTAGAAACTCTGGTTTTCCCTTTTCCTCTTTCACAAAAACGAGAAGAGGAAATCACGACGACTAGTGGTCCAATTAAGA
>JBBMOL010004334.1:0-10682 GCA_037954665.1 Laguncularia racemosa | reverse complement strand
AATTATGAACGCGGGAAATTAGAATTCACCCTAGATCCATTAATCAAACTGTACCATATTATATCAATAGTGGTTAAAGGTTTTTTAAGTGATTTTAGAAAACCCTTTTTTAAAAAGGGAATTGTTAAAAACCTTAAATCAATTAGTCGACTTCCGCGTCCCCAAATTTAAACCCAAAGGGAATAAAAATTTATGTTCTTTCACCTCCCGATGTTTACAAACAACTAAGGGCCCTAAATCAATTAACCCTAACCCCTTAGTGTTTAAATTTAACGGGAAAAACATTGCATTGCCCCCTCCATAAACTCTAATTAAACCAATTATCGCAACCCCCATATTGATAATCAATCTAATTAAAAATTTTCCTAACAAATCCAAAAAAATCAACCCCCGTATCAAAAGGATTTCAAAACAATTATAATCAAAGACCAATTTAATTGAAATAAAAAGGAATTGCAATCATGTAAAATCCAATTTAATTTCCCTAATCATTAACATGGCTAAAATTATCCTTTTAACATTCTGGGGTTTTTCACCCAAATTTTCCCCAAGGAAAAAAATTAGAAAAATTCATGGAGAAAAAAGACAGATTATGTTTAAAGGAGATTCGTGTAAAAAAAATCATATTAAAGGGTTTGGATCAAATGCTTGAATTGCATATCAGAAAAAAAAAGTTCAGAAATCATCAATTAAACAATAAAAAAAATTTCCTTAATTGAAAGGAACTCCACAAATCCTTCACAAAGGATGATAATCCCACAAAGATCACAAATGTTTTCCAAGATTTGATCTCCACAATTCTCCCTTAAAACTAGGTTAAAACTACTCTAAGAACACTAAAATTTGACAAAAGTTCTTTCCCCAAAATCGACCAGGACCTATATATATGCAAGGGGAGGCGAGAAGATGCAATTAAAACAAGCCCGGGCCCCAAAGGGGCCGGCGCCTTTATTTAAGCCGGCCTAAAGGCCGGCGGCCTTTTTTAAAAACCGGCCAAAAAGGGCCCGGCGGCGTTTCTGGAAGGCCGGCCTTTAAAGGCCAGCGGCTTTGTTTTTTTTTTTTTTTTGCCATCCTTCAATTTTTCAGGCTTCAATTTGTATGCAATCTCTCCAAATTGTTTAAAGTTTTTTGAACTCAAAGTCCTCCGACATCTGAAATGTAAAAATAAACATGATTAAGTACCATTTCCTTGTGATTTCTCTAAAATCAATATGAATTCTTGCAAATCGCTTAAAGAATTATGGGAAAAAAAGGGCCCTTTTTCAGGTCTCTTTCTCAGTCTCTTCCCCAAGATTTGTTCGGTGTCCCTTTCATTTGATCCTTGCAATTTTGTTCCCCTTCTCAAGGTAATCGCATTAGCACCCTTTTCTTTGGATTTGTTTGGGGGTTTTTGAGAAGGTAATTACCCTTTAGTTTCCAACCTATTTATAGAAGAAGCCCAAATTTACTTACCTGATTTTCCAAGTTGTGGATGCTCTGCTTTTTCTCATCCCGAAATTGTTTTCTATTAACGGCAAGTGATTTAACAAATTTTCCCCAAGGGACATACCTGAAGTGGAAGGAGGCCCGTGGGTACTTGGTTTGGTGGCTTAGGTTGGAATTTTTGGAAGTTTTGTGGTTTATTTCCAAAATCTGAAGTTAGGGTGATCTCTCCATCCAGGATTGTACGTATTCGAGTAGGGATCATATTTCCTTTGTGGCTTTTCCCGGGAATCCGCCTATAGCATTGGCGTGTTCATGGTTGTCATCTTGCAATGGGGGGGGACATGTTGGTCGGGTGATTAGGGGCAGCACAAAAATTTCCCCAAACCTTCACCTGCTGGGTATTTTCAAGAGCTTAAATGCTGCCCAAAGGGGGGTTAGGTTAGAAATTTGATGTTCAAGGTTGACACACTTACCTCATTTACCTTCCTTGAAGATGTTTCATGCCTATACCCAAATTGTTGCGAATTTTGGGAGCCCTAATGGAGATCAATTCCCTAGCTTGACCAGGGGTTTTGTTTTTCTTGGCGGGCCCCCACTTGCAACTTTCCCTCATCTTTCTTTCCATCGGAAGTAAGGGCCCCCGTAGAAGTATTGGATAAGGAGTTGTTCAGATATCCCATGTTGTGGACAGCTTTTCACACAATTGCTTGAATCTCTCCCCAAAACTCATGAAGAGTCTCGGGTCCCTCTGTTTTATTTCCCCAAAATTTTTCTTCTTTTAAGGGCTTAGATGCGGGGAAGAATTTGTCCAAAAAAAGAGTCTCACCTATTATTTCCCAAATGGTAATTAGAACCTGGAGGCAAATAAAACAACCAAATTTTTGCTTTTTGTTCTTAAAGGGAAAATGGAAAAGCACGTAGCTTGATTTGATCATCGGTTATTCCTTGCGGCCTCATACTAGAACACACTATATGGAACTTTTTTAAATGCTTATGAGGATCTTCATTCTCAAGACCATGAAAGGTGGGTAGTAGATGTATCAACCCAGATTTTAACTCGAATTCCACAGCTAGTTCGGGATAGTGAATGCAAAGTGGTTGTTGATTCACATCCGGTGCAGCTAACTCCCTTAATGAATCAGACAAATCCGATGCTAAGTTCAGTCTAGTGGATGATCTAGCTTCTTGTCGCAACCTCTTTAGAGTCTTCTCAATCTTCGGATTATAAGTTAGTTCACCTGTCTGAGAAGAACAGTCATACAAGAATAGAAACAAATTTGACACTAATCCCCGGCAACGGCGCCAAAATTTGATGGGTGTCGAATCCAACAAAAATAAAACCTACTCCTAGACAATTATATGATTTGCATATAGTGGTGAGTAGGGTCGAATCCACAGAGATTGGTTAAGTTTTATTTCTATTCAAGGAGAATAAAAAGGAAAAGAAAACTGGGGGTTTTTGTTTGTGAATCAAAATAAAGTTGAAACAAGATAATAAAGTTGTATATTGATAAAAAGCTTAGCCAAAGGAATCAAGATAGTTTAATTCTAGGAATTGATCATCGATGCAAATGTTTTCTATTCTTATCCCTAGATAAACTGGTTATGGTTATTAATAAGCTCTAACAACCTATCTCTCCGTACTTCCTCGATAACCAAGAGAAGCTCTTTGATTATTTCTCTTATCGATTAGACAACCCTAGACAAGCGCTTAGGATTTAATCTACCAATAGCATTAAAAACTAGAGAGACCACCAATTCATGCCAGTAGATTATAAGATAACCTATTTAAACATGATCATATACCTCCATAACATGAATTCGATCATCTCTTTTATAATCAAACATGTTATTGTATCACTAAGACTAGAACAATCAAACAATTACGGATTTAGCATGCTAGTTGACAATATATTAACTTGCTAATTGAGTAGAAGAGCTCTATTCGTACCAATCAACAAAGATAATAATGACAAGACGATCAGAAGATATATGAATATCCGAAAACAACGAATAGATTAAATACAAGTCAATTAGACCTCACAATTCGTGGAGAATTAAACATCTATGACCCTTTAGCTAGAAAAATAGCTTAGCTACTCATGTTCATCAACAAAACGAAAAATAAAAATAAAAACATAACAAGCCTCTGTTTCCAGCTGCCGCTCTGCCTCCCTCCTTTCCTTCTTTTCCAAGGTGATCCAAGATTCAAAGTTTAAAAGATTAAAAGTTGCCCTAACCCTCTGGGGTTGGTTCAAATTATATTGTTAGGGAGATGGCATGTGATCTTTTGCTACAAGATACGAAAATATCTTTCCTTTTCCAAGTAATTTCGAGAAGTGTAATTTCGTCCACCTACACGGCTTACACCACGGCTAGATCACAAATCGTGCCCCCTCTGTTGATAACCACAATTCCTCATCCTGTTCAGTGTATAGCACGGCTTCCAACAGGCTAGATCACAAACCTGCCCCCCCTGTTGAATAGTCCACATTTCCTCTCCTTGTTAGCTTCCACCACGGCTTGATCACAAACCGTGCCTCCCGCTGTTGATTCCCAAGACAGATACACAGTCGTGTACTTCAACCGGTATATTTCTGTTGATTCTAAACCAAGTACACGTCCGTGTATTTTAACTACACGCCCATGAAACTTTCCCCCGGGGGTGTAAATCCTTGTCTTCGATCCAGATTGTAGATGACGTCTCTAAATTACTTAAATTTAGCACTTTTGACTCCATCAAACCTATTTATCACCATAATAAAATTAAGTACCAATTCCTTATGATTTCTATAAAATCAATAATAAATTAACACAATTCATACTATAAAAATAAGTTATAAAATGGCTCTATCAGACATTTCATGCAATAAGTAGTCAAAACATTGATATCATTTCGGACACTGCTGGGTTCAACTGTTAGAAGTGATATCCTTAACTACAAAACGATAACAAAAAAATTTGGCAAAGACATAAACAAGGTAAGATCTCAATTGACGAGCTAATGGAGACAGTTAATCTAGGAAGCATAGAGGCCCCCAAAAAACCTTAAAATTGGGAGCTAACTTGAGTAGCGAGCAAAAGCGTGAATAACCAAGTTATTGATTAAATATTGGATGTATTCCCCTGGTTGTATGACGACATGCTAAGACTTGATCAATCAATAGTATTCACAAGCTACCCACAAAGAATATGTCAAACCTAAAAAAAAAAAAAAAATTGAGAAGATTTAGGCTTGAAAAGTTATTAAACATTAAAGAGGAAGTCAAGAAACTGGTAGAAGTGGGATTCAACGAGGTATCAAACTACCCAGAATGGGTAGCAAACTTAATGCCGGTCTAAAGAAGAATGGGAAAGACGAGTGTGCGTAATTTCCAAGTCTTGAATCAAGCTATGCTTAAAGATAATTCCCTTTGCCTCATATTGACGTCTTGGTAGATAATATTGCTAGGAATCTCTCTTCCATTTATAGATAGTTTTCAGAAATTTTAATCAGATAAAAATGGCAAAAGAAGATAAGACTAAACAACCTTTATCACAACATGGGGAACTTTTTGTTACAAAGTTATGCCCTTTGGTTTGAAAAATGCTGGGACAATGAAATCAAGAGCCATGGTCGCGATACTTCATGACATGATGCATTGAGATGTTGAAGTATACATCGACGATATGAATAGCCAAATCTAAAAGAGAAGAGAACCATGCGGTTATCCTAAGGAAATTGGTTCAAACGATTGAGAAAGTTCAGCTGAAGTTTAAATCCTGAAGAATGCACTTTTGGGGTCACAACAGGTAAGTTGTTAGGGTTTATCATAAGTCGAGAAAGCATTAAAATTGACCCTAACAACGAAAAGGCCATATTGGAACTACCCCTCCGCACACTATCAAGGAGGTGAGAGGTCTTTTGGGAGGGTTAATTACATAGCCTATTTCATCTCACAACTCAGAATAAGTGTCGTCCACTATTTCCGTCTACTGAAAAAGAATGCACAATAGAATAGGACAATGAATGCGAAAGAGCGTTTAAAATGATCAAGGATTACCTTACTAATCCCCTAGTCTTAGTAGTCCCAAAACAAAAAAAACCCCTTTATTCTTTGTACCTCATGATACTCTTTGAATCCATAGGGTGCTACTGGGGCAAAAGGATGAAGAGGGGAAGGAACGTTCCATATATTACCTAAGAAAAAAGTTTACAGATGGGGAACAGGTATTCTGAAATAGAAAGGACTGTTGTGCTTTGGTTTGGGTCATGCCCCGGGTTGAGGCAGTAACCTTCTACTATCTTATTGAATTGTTAACGAGACATGACCCTTTGAAATACTTGGTAGAGAAGCCCGTTTTGTTAGGAAGAACTCCAAATGGCAAATGCTCCTATTAGAATTTGATATCATATACATAAATCAAAATTCAATGAAAGGGCAATCGCTAGCAGATCATTGGTAGAACACCTAATTGAGGGAGATCTCCAAGAATCATAGGCCCAATTCCCTAATGAAAAAAATATTAATAGCGAAGGGCAAACCGGGTAGAAGAATACAAATATGCAAAAACCTAAATGGAATATGTTATTTGACGGAGCTCCCAACGTATTTGGTTGTGGGATCGGGCCATGCTGATATCACTAGAAGGAACAAAATTCCCCCCCTAAGCAATGAGACTCGCTTTTTCGTATACTAATAACTTTGCAGAAAAATGAGGCGTGCATCCTTAGCCTCAAAATGGCTTGCCAAAATGGAAATTCGTGAATTGGATGTATATAAGATTCTTCACTCATCATACTACAAACACAAGGGGAATACAAAACAAAGGGACCCCAAATTGGTGCCATACCATCAACATTGACAGAGCTGATCGACGAATTCGAGGCAGTCACCCTCACATACACCCCAAGGACTCAAAATCATTTGTAGATCCTTCGCCACATTAGCATCTATATTTCAACTAATGGAGGGAATTAAAGTCTAACCATTGAAAATAGGCCCGCTTACTGTTTGGTAATCGAAAAAGCACAAGATGACAAGCCTTGGTACTACGATACCCAAAACTTTCCTCCAAGAAAGGAAATACCTTGAAGTGGCTACCAAAAATGCCCCAAAGAACACTCAAAAGGTTAGTAAGTCATTTCTTATTAAAAGGCTTATGCTTTATAGAAGATCACTTGACACCACATTACAAAATGTGTGGACAAAAGAGAGACATGCAACTAATGAAAGAAGTGCATAAAGGAGTATGTAGACCTCACAAAATGGATACATGCTTGCCTAAAAAATCATGAGGATGGGCTACTATTGGTTAACAATGGAATCAGATTGTATCAAAAAATGTCAAGCACTATACAACTGAATAAATGCCCTACTCAAAGAACTTCATTCATTATCCTCACCATGACCATTCTCCATGTAGGGAATTGACATTATTGGGGGGCAATTACTCCAAAAGCATCCAAGGGTCACAGATTCATACTAGTAGCCATTGATAATTTCACTAAGAAGGTAGAAGCTTCATCATATGCCAGTGTCACTAAAGGGGTAATAGTCCGATTCATGAGGAGGGGACATAATACCCGATAATGGAGTTCTTGAATCAATTATCACAAATAATGGCACAAACCTCAACAATAAATTTTATGACAAATTTATGTCAGCAATTCCATATAAACCACAGAAATTCAACTCCTTACCGACCTCAGATGAATGGGGCAGTGGAAGTGGCCAAAAAAAACATTAAAAGAATTATTGAGAAGATGACCATCACTTACAAAGCTTGGTATGAGATGCTACCATTCGCCCTCATGGCTTACAAAACCTCAATTCGAACATCTACCGGGGTTACCCCATATTCTTTGATATATGGTAATTTAGGCAATTTTTCCAATTCAGGATCCTATTTGAAGGTAATTTGATGAATCCAAATGGGTAAAGAAGAGGCTTGATCAGTTTTAACTTGATCGAAAAAAGAGACTTGCTACATTATTCACAGCTAATCTACTAACAAAGAATGACCTGAGCATTAACAAGAAAATGAGACCTCGATGTTTAAAGAAGGAGATCTGGTACTAAGGAAAGTTCTCCTGAGTGCACAAGATTCAAAGGGCAAGTTAACCCTAGATTATGAGGGGCCCCTATGTTGTAAAAAAGGTGTTATCAGGAGGGGCCTTAATATTAGCCCAAAAAGGATGGCTAGAATTGAGAAACCCCATTAGCATGGATGCTGTTAAGATGTATTTTCTTAGGCAAAAAATTTAAAATTTGCTAAGGTTTATGGATGTCAACAATTAGTACAAATTTCGTGATTTAGTTTTCATTCATTCTACAAGTAAAGTTAATGTCTCCGAATGATCGATTATCCTGACCAATTGTCAATAAACAAACTCTCATATCATTTTTATATACATACTACCCATTGCCTCATAATGAAAAATGAACAATGAAATGATGACAAAGCTTAATGGGGTTTTTTTTCCACCTATTCCGAGCATTAGACCTGGTGTGTTAATAGGATAACACTACAATCATAAGAGCCACACTCACAAGAAAAAAAATACCATTAAGGCTCTCAGCCCTATTTGAAACAAGAGTAAGTAAAGAAGGCACAAACCATCACAAAGGTTCGGTTGTTATCTGCGATAAACTGGTAAGCATTTAGAGTAAATAATCATCACTCATCATGAATCACATATGCTAAAGTTAGGTAAATCTAAAAGGTAGTTTTCATTATCATTTGACCAATTCACTAGAAGCGTTTTTAGAAAAGCTAGGTTAATAAAAATATACCTAGACATCATTGTTTAGTTAGTCAGCCTACAATGGGGCACTTTCCTAGATATAATCTCTTAAGTTAGCCTATAATGGAGAACTATCCTAAACTTTCTTCCTTAGGGTATAAGCAAAAAAAAAAAAAAAAACGCTTCCCACTACCGGTTAGTTTGCCCACAATGGGGCACTTTCTAAATGTCCTCTCTCAGGTAGCAAGTCTAAGGAAAATGCTTCCCACTATCAATCAATTAGCTACAATAGGGTACTTTCCTAAATATCCCTATTACAATTGCTATTCAAGTAAGATGCTTCCTATCATCGATTAGTCAGCTCACAAGAGCACTTTTCTAAATAATCATTTTTTTAAGGTTTATAGTCAGTAAGACGCTTCCTATTTAGTTGCTACTCATAAGAGCACTTTTCCCAAGCAATAAACTTCTTTACGGTCACTAATCTTGTAAGACCTTCCTATTATCAGTTAGTTCACTCACAATAACACATTTCCCAAACAATATTTGTTTAAGGTTGATATGTTTCCTATCGTCGACTAGTTAGCCCATAAAGCACTTTTCTAGATGATATTTTACTCTAGGTTGCTAGTCTGTTAAGATGCTTCATGTTTAAGACCACTCCCCAAGTATTATTAATCATCATAAAGTTTATCATCTTTTTACAACACAGGATCGTTAGCTCATTGAGCATTTTCCCTACTTCAACAGATAATTAAACAACTCCCTACTAGAACTAGGTTCAGATAGCCACTAACTATGGAAATTTTCCATTCGGGCTATCAACCAAAAATGGTGTCTTTGTAGTTAAGTTTTCAAACTTTAATACAAAGAGGGTAGCTATAAACATCCCATTTTTGCCCTTAATCACAATAAGTTTTTATTTTTTCATTTTTCATTTTTTTTTCGATTTTCTTCTATTTTTTCATTTGATGAAGGAAAAAGATAAAAAAATAAATAAATGGGGAAAAAAACACCAATTTTGGAAAATAAGTAGAAATAATAATTTAAAAAATGTCAAGGAAATTTTATAAAATTTAGAATTTTAAATAATATAAAATTAATAAAATGCCACACGTATATACAATTTGCGTGTTAAATAAAATTGAGATTTGGGGTAGCTCAACTGGCTCTTTTTATTGGCCTGGAACATGTTTGGTGAAGGGTGCGGTCATGGGGTTTTTGAGTCCCACTGGAGGCACTTTTGTGCCGTTTCTTTTTTTTTTCCCTTCTAAACGCCAACGGGGGCAGCACGCGATTGGCCAAAACGGCACGTGCAAGTCGCGTAATCTTCTCCTTCCTTAGATAGCAACAGCAACGCTAGAAACAAAAAAAAGGGAAAAAAGCCACCCATAAACACGAATCAAACTAATTTTTTTTTATCATCATCAATTCGTAATAGAAGAAGTAAGATAAATCATGAAAAACAACTAATCCATAAGGGTCGATTCAAATAAAAAAAAAAAGGGATAAGCATAGATTCCAATCGTGAGCCCGATACAGCTTGTCAAGATGGATTTTGTGAGTCTATAAATAGGACTCGACTCGTTAGAAAGAAAGCAAGAAGAACATAGAGAAAACACCTCACCAGAGTTCTTCCTCTCTCTTTCTCTCAAAACCCCCCTCGAACCCCCACATTAAGGTGGTTTCGATGAAAAACACTACCACCATCAATTTCCCATTCTAGTAAAGCCAAGGCGATGCTTTCCCATGCTTTAACAGCCACTGGAGATAACCTTTAACCGGCATTCGACCCAACCAACCCGACGCGACCCCACCCTACAATTCGTATCCAATCAGTTGAAATTTTTTTTTATTTATTTATTTATTTATTTATTATTAGAATAAATAAGAAAAAATTAAATAATATGAGAAAAAATAATTTTTTTAGAATATTGATTAGATTTAGAGTTTTTAATAAATAAAAAAAATGTTCTATTATGGTGATAAAATCTATAATAAAATAAAAAAAGATAAAAAAAATAATAATAAAAATAAATAAATAATAATGAATTTTGTCTTATTTCCTATCACTTAGAAAAATTCCTTTTGAAAATAAATTAAAAATAATTTTCTTAAATCAATTTTTTATTTTGAAAAAAAAAAATAAAACTTTGGCTTACAATGTTTGGAAATTTTAAATGATAATAAATTAAACCCAACAGTTTTATAATTAAAATAACACCTACTAAGTTTATAAAAAAAAAAACTACGACCTATTTGATCCTAAATATGGTTACGTAGCACCCTTATTTGGGGAACTCTAAAAAAGAATAAAAAAATCAAATTTTTTAAATCATATTAGAAAAATTTAACATCTCTTTTTATAAAAGAAAAAATATATAAAAAAAAAAATATCAGACATGACCAGATTTCAGAAGGAAAAAAAAGGGGGTAACTTAGAGTTTTAATTTGATAGCTCCCGAGTCAAACTCTTTTTTTTTTCTTCTTCTTCTCTTTTTTAAAAAAGAAGAAAATTTTTTTTAAAAAG
>JBBMOL010004333.1:0-10688 GCA_037954665.1 Laguncularia racemosa | reverse complement strand
AATCACTTGAATTAGCACTCTTGACTCCATTAAACCTGATTTATCACCATAATAAAATTAAGTACCATTTCCTTATGATTTCTATAAAATCAATAATAAATTAACACAATTCATACTATAAAGATTGAGTATAAAATGGCTCTATCAGTGGCCTACCCCAAAGGTCGTTGATAGAGCCATTTTATACTCAATCTTTATAGTATAAATTGTGTTAAATTATTATTGATTTTATAGAAATCATAAGGAAATGGTACTTTAATTCTATCATTGTGATAAATCAGGTTAAATGGAGTCAAGGATGCTAATTCAAGTATTTTAGAGAAGTCATCTACAACTTGGATCAAGACAAGGAATTACACCACCAGAGGAAGCACGGTTTGAGGCACAGCCAAGGTTCAAACCGTGTTACACACTGGACAAGAAGGTAAAAATGAGGACTTTGAACAGTGAGAGACACGGCTTAAGGCACGGCCGTGGTGGAACCCGTGGGAGAAACCGTGCTTAAAGCCGTGGTGGAAGCCAGGACCAAGGAGAAGAAAGTGTGGAACATCAACCAGATGAAGGCACGTCTTGAAATCTAGCTGTGGGTGTAACCGTGGTACACACTGGACACGGATGAAGACTTGAAGATTATGCAGAGACGAAGGCACGGCTTGAAATCTGGCCGTGTGTCTAACCGTGGTTCACACTGGGCGCGGATGAAGACTTGAAGAATATGCACAGAGGATGGCATGGCTTGATCCACGGCCGTGTGTTGAGGCGTGCCAGGCAGACGAATATTTACTTCTCGAAATCTACTTGGAAAAGGAAAGATATTTCCGTATCTTGCTAGCAAAAGATCACATGCTATCCCCCTAACAATATAAATAGAACCAACCCTAGAGGGTTAGGACAACTTTTGAACTTTTAAATCTTTGGATCTTGAAGAACCTTGGATCATCTTGGAGGTAGAGCAAGCAATCGGGTTCATTATGTTTCTATATTTTATTTTCGTTTTATTGATGAACATGTGTAGCTAAGCTACTTTTCTAGCCAAAGGGTCATAGATGTTTAATTCTCCACGAATTGTGAGGTCTAATTGACTTGTATTTATTCTATTCTTTGCTTTCGGGTATTCATATATCTTCTGATCGTTTTGTCATTATTATCTTTGTTGATTGGTATGAATAGAGCTCTTCTACTCAATTAGCAAGTTAATATATTGTCAACTAGCACGTCAAATCCGTAATTGTTTGATTGTTCTAGTCTTAGTGACGCAATAACATGTTTGGTTATAAAAGAGATGATCGAATTCATGTTATGGAGGTATATGATCATGTTTAAATAGGTTATCTTATAATCTTCTGGCATGAATTGGTGGTCTCTCTAGATCTTAATGCTATTGATAGATTAAATCCTAAGCGCTTGTCTAGGGTTGTTTAATCAATAAGAGAAATAATTCAAAGCGCTTGTCGGAGGTTATCGAGGAAGTAAGGAGAGATAGGTTGTTAGAGCTTATTAATAACCATAACCAGTTTATCTAGAACTAAGAATAGAGAACATTTGCATTGATGATCAATTCCTAGAATTAAACCATCTTGATTCCTTTGCTAGGCTTTTTATCAATATACAACTTTCTTATCTTGTTTTAACTTTATTCGATTCACAAACCAAACCCCCCCATTTTCCTTTTCCCTTTTATTCTCCTTGAATAGAAATAGGTTTACCCAATCTCTGTAGATTCGACCTACTCACCACTATATGCAAATCATATAATTGTTTAGGAGTAGGTTTTATTTTTGTTGGATTCGACACCCATCAAATTTTGGCACCGTTGCCAGGGATTGGTGTCAAATTTATTTCTATTCTTTACCCCAAAGGTTGTCACTGAGCTGAGAAGTTTTTTGGGCTTGGCTAGTTTTTACAGGAGATTTATTAAACACTTCAATACAGTCGCTGCTCCCCTAACCGAATGTTCGAAGAAAGGGAAATTTCGATGGGGTGAAGAGGCTGAAGCGAGTTTTGTAGACCTGAAAAAACGATTATGTAGCGCCCCTGTATTAACGCTACCTAATTTTGACAGGTTGTTTGAGGTGGATTGTGACGCCAGTAAAGTTAGGGTTGGTGCGGTGTTGTCACAGGAGAAAAGGCTAATAGCGTTCTACAGCGAGAAATTGTGTGAAGCAAGGAGGAGTTGGTCTACATATGATAAGGAGTTCTATGCCGTGGTAAGAGCTCTAAAAGTGTATGAACATTACTTGGTTGGAAAGGAGTTCATCTTGTACTTGGATTGTGGGGCTTTAAAACACTTGAGCAGCCAGACTCGAATAAGTATATACATGCATGCGAGGTGGATTGAGTTCTTACAGAGATTTCCTTTCAGATTGATGCACAAGTCGGGTGTGCAAAACAAAGTGGCGGATGCCCTGAGTAGAAGAGCCGATGTACTACTCACTCTGAGTGCGGAAATTGTCGGTTTTGAAAGCTAAAGGAGTTATACGAGGGGGATGGAGATTTTAAAGAGACATGGAGTAAATGCGCCAACATGGAGTCTTGTGACGACTACCATGTTCACAACGGCTACTTGACGAAAGAGAATCAGCTGTGTATTCCTGAGTCTTCCTTACGGGAGAAACTTATTCGAGACCTGCACGTTAGTGGATTAGCAGGACATCTGGATAGAGACAAGACCTTAGCTGCAGTTGCCGAGAGGTACTTTTAGCCTCGGTTAAGGAAGGATGTTTATAGAATTGTGGAAAGGTATTATATCAGCCAAGTGTCGAAGGGACAGTCCCAAAACACTGGCCTATATACTCCCTTCCCCGTGCCGGTGAACATTTAGGAGGACCTGTCGATGGACTTTGTACTTGGTTTGCCTCGTACCCAACGAGGTGCTGACTCTGTTTTTGTTGTAGTTGATAGGTTTTCCAAGATAGCGCACTTTATTCCTTGCAGGAAGACCGCTAAAGTACGGGCCATTGCACGATTATTCTTTAAGGAAGTGGTGCGTCTACATGGTGTTCCAAAGTCCATCACCTCCGACAGAGATAGCAAGTTCCTCAACCACTTTTGGAGGACTCTTTGGTACATGTTTGACTCATCCCAGAATTACAGCAGTACAACTCACCCTCAAATCGATGGTCAGACAGAAGTAACCAATCAGACCCTCGGGAACTTCATTAAAAGCATTTGCAGTGAGAAGCCAGGGCAGTGGGATCAAGCGTTAGCTTAAGCTAAGTTCGCCTACAATAGTTCTGTCCATAGAACTATTGAAAGATCACCGTTCTCAGTAGTGTACACCAAAACGCCACAACATGCGCTGGACCTGATCAAGTTACCCAAAGGTGTAGTGGGTGACGTCGCTGCTAAGCATATGGTTGAACAATGCCAAGCCACCACAGCAGAAGTCGGACGGAAGATTGAAGAAGCTAATACCAATAATTTTCTGTGACAAGGTATATGTGGACGAGGTCCATGTTAGGACAGAAATTTCTCGACATGGAGCCTTTCAAGCAAAAGTAGATTAGAAAAGTTAGTCAAAGGCAAATATGTTATTCTACTCACTATTAAATTAATCGTATAATACTTGAGTTGACTTGACTTGGCTTTGATTCCATACACTTATTTAATATCTTGCATCAGCTAAAACCATTATTTGATTGCTTCACCGGCTTCAGTCTAGCCACAACCACAACCAGTTTCTTCAAGCAATGGACTCTTCGTTACCTTTGATTCATCTAATTCTCCTCTTCCTCGTTCTGCTACCAAGTTTTTCCAAAGCTCAAACTGAAAAAGGCAATGTAACTACAGGACTTTCACTGACAGCAAAAAATGACAACTCTTGTTGGATTTCTCTATCTGGAGATTTTGCTTTCGAATTTCGACAGCTAGAAAACAGCAAAAATCTCTTCTTGCTTTCAATTTGGTACAACAACATACCAGAAAAAACTATTGCCTGGTATGCAAATGGAGATAAGCCGGTACCTGAAGGGTCCAAGTGGTGCTAACCCCTGATGAAGGACTAGTCCTTACAACTCCTCAAGGGGATGACATATGGAAATCTGGGAACATCATACATGAGGTTTCACATGGAGTTATGGAAAACACGGGAAACTTTGTTCTTCTAGATGCCAAATCTACTAGTTTATGGCAAAGCTTCGAAAATCCGACCGACACCCTTTTGCCTTCTCAGTTACTTCAAAAGAATGGTGTTCTTTCATCTAAACAATCAAAGACGAATTTCTCAAGAGGAAGGTTCCAATTTCGTCTTCTAGGAGACGGAAATCTGGTGATGAACACAATAAACCTTCCAGGAAGCTATCCCAATGAGGTTTATTACATGACTGCCACGAAAAATGGCAAAGTATTGGTCTTCGATGAATCCGGTTACTTATATGTCGAAAGAGAGAATGGCCAAAATTATTCTCTCTCTCGAGGTGAGGTGCCCTCAGTCAGACAATTCTACTAGAGAGCAACAATTGATCCTGATGGAGTTTTCGCACTATACACATATCCCAAGGCTTCTAAAGAGAACGAGACATGGAGCCTCCTTTGGTCTCTGCCTGAAAACATATGCACCTCTATGAGAGTGACAGAGGGTCTTGGTGTTTGTGGATATAACACCATTTGTCAACTTAGTCCAAATAATAGGCCATTATGCGTCTGTCCTAAAGGATGTACTTTTGCTGATCCTAACGATCGGTTTAGCAGTTGCACACCGGATTTCACTCTGAGCTGCCAGGCTGATCAAAGAAACTCATCACAAGACCTATTTACTCTTGAAGAGATGATCAATACGGATTGGCCAACATCTGATTACATTTTGCTGAAGCCATTCAACGAAGACCAATGCAGAGCTTCATGTTTGCAGGACTGTATGTACGCTGTTGCTATCCATAGAGATGGAGATAGCTGCTGGAAGAAAAAGCTTCCACTTTCCAATGGACGTATAGACCCGTCTCTCAACGGAAAGGCATTTGTGAAGGTTCCCAAGGATACTTTACCCTCCTAGTAGCCCCGGTTTTCCAAACCCCACACCCAAGGATAAAGATGGTAAGCTTTGGATAACTGCAGAATTAATACTTCTCATTATTTCCGCGTTTTTCAATTGTCTACTGGGTGCTGCCATCTGTGTGGGGTTTTTTCTCATCTACCGGAGGAAACCTGGGAAAACCTCCCAGCCCGAGAATAAGTGGAAACAAATTTGCGTTGCTTTACATATAAGGAGATCGTACAAGCTACTAATGGATTGAAAGAAGAGGTAGGAAGAGGGTCTTTTGGTGTTGTTTATAAAGGGTTTATATCAAATTCCCGTGCAGCAATCAAGAAATTGGACAGCCCAAATCAGGACGGAAAGAAGGAATTCAGAAATGAATTAAATGTGATTGGCCAGACACATCACGAGAATCTTGTTCGTCTTATCGGTTTCTGTGATGAAGGACGGGAGAAGTTATTGGTGTATGGGTTCATGAGCAGTGGCTCACTGGCAGACTTTTTGTTCGGTAAAGTTAGACCTAGCTGGAAACAAAGATGTCAAATTTCTATTGATATTGCTAGAGGGCTTTTGTACTTGCACGAGGAATGTAGTACTTTGATCATTCACTGCGACATAAAGCCAGAAAACATACTACTCGATGACCACTACACTGCCAAAATTTCAGATTTCGGATTAGCAAAGCTCTTGCAGATCAATCAGAGTCGCACTTATACTGCCATCAGAGGAACAAAGGGATATGTTGCACCAGAATGGTTTAGAAAGTCGCATGTCACTGCAAAAGTAGATGTGTATAGCTTCGGTGTCTTGCTACTTGAGATTATATGCTGCAGAAAAGGTTTGGATGGAAACAACCTATGGAAGTGAAGGAGAAGAAGGTGCTATCTTAACCGACTTGGCTTGCGACTACTACGAAGAAGTAAGATTAGATGCACTTCTTGAAGGAGACATAGAAGCTCTACATGACATGGATACACTGAATAAGATGGTCATGATTACTATATGGTGTATTCAAGAGGACCCGTCAAAAAGGCCGTTGATGAGGAAGATTACACAAATGCTTGAAGGAAACCTTGAGGTACCTTGTCCACCGTGTCCATTCCAACCATAAACGACAAACAGCCGGCTTATAAATAGAAATGCTTAGGTTGATACTATATTTGTGGTCTTTGTTGGTGGAGTTCATCTAGCTCCATGTTACATCGGAACTAAATAATTTAGGTTCCTTTCTGTTGTGTCCTATCCGGCTATAGGACTACATAAATCCATAGCCATAGTAGATGTAATGAAGAAATAAGGTTCTCTGATGCTTTGCTTTTATCCTTTTGATTGCTGCAATTGTCCTAATTGTAGAGTAGATTGTTCTACCTCCTATTATATCAAGAAATAATTTCAGGTTTGCATATACATGGATTTTACAATGTCCTATATGCTTGGAAAAGTCAGTCAAGACAAAGTAGTGGTTAACTCACTCTTAGTTCAATCATACTGATGCGAGCATCATAGCTGACATGGGTTGATTGAGCGTGTCTTTTACAAGGCACAGCCATGTAAAGTGTCTAGCAGCTCTAGAAACATACACGGCCTTGTACACGGTCAGGAGGCACGGCCGTATGTTTTGTCAAGATAACTCCCAGAAACATACACGACCTGATATACGACCAGAAGGCACGGCAGTGTGTTGTGTCAGGATGGTTCCCAGAAACCTATACGGCCGTATACACGGTTCAAAGCACGACCGTGTAATGCACCTGGAAGATCCCTCAGAAACATACACGGTCTTATATACTACCGTGTATAAGGCAGATGACGAACGTGTATACGTATATTTATTTCCACGTGTTCATATTTATTTCCTTGTTAATTATTTCTCATAAGGACTATATATAGCTGCTAGGTCATTTTAGGGTTAGTTTTTTTGAATCTTTTGTCAAATATACACTTTTAGAGAATAGTTTTCTCTGCTTTCTCGATTGTGCGCAATTGAGGTTTTCAAGGAATAACTCAGAATTATTCTTTGTTTGTTTATGAGGTCCAATCCTAGAATTGGTCTCGTGTTGTTTACACTTTCCGCGCTGCATCAGTTGGTATCAGAGCAAGGCAATTTCCTGCGAGATGTCAACTCATCAAGGCAATGACGGCGGTCGTGTTCTTAACTGTGTTCAGGATGCGAGATCACAAGGAGTCCATCAATGGGTTCTGCGGGCGGAGTTTGACGCTATGCATCAGAAGGTCGAGCGTATGGAACAGCGCCTTGATGAATTGATCGAGCATGTCGACGCCATAGCAGTAGACCCCAATAGGGTTGGGGGTGTTGGTAGGAATCAGCCGCAGGCAACTGATGTCTACGGTGGACAGTTGGTTCGACCTGTTGTCGAGAACAGGTGAGGACGAATAGAGGATAAAGATTTTGGCGATGAATACGAGGGCCCGTATGGAGGTAGACCACAGCGAGGGCACGATGGTAATGGTGGTGGCTATCGCCCGATTCAGTATGGGAACAACCAGAAGGATAGTGGGTACTGAAGAAACCGTGGCGGGTATGATTAAAGAGATCGAGGAGATTACCACATGAAGGTCGACATCCGTGGTTTGATGGCAGCCTTAATATCGAAGGTTTCCTGGATTGGATTGCGAAGTGGATCGGTTTTTCAATTACATGGAAATTCCTGAAGATCGCCGAGTTAGATTGGTGGCATGTAGGCTGAAGACTGGAGCCTTGGCATAGTGGGAGAGGCTGCAGAGCAGGAGATAGAGAGAGGGTAGGCATCCGGTGAGGACGTGGTATCGCATGAAACGGTTGTTGCAAAATCACTTCCTCCCTCCAGACTATGAGCAGATATTGTTCCAACAATATCAGCGGTGTCGTCAAGGGCATGGTCTGCATGAATATACCGCAGAGTTCATGAGATTAGCTGAAGGAAGACTTGAGGGAGAGTGAAGGCCAGCAAGTAGCACGATATGTAAAAGGATGAAGCTCCAGATCAAGGATAAGATAGGGGTCAAATGGTGAGAAACTTGGTTGAAGCAAAGAACTTGGCCCTTCAAGCTGAATTGATGTTGCAGGAGCAAGTAGTAGGTACGGAGGTAGAAGAAAAGGGTATGTCAGTGATGCTGTTGGCAGTAGTAGTAAGTTGGAACTGAGAAGAGCAAAGGTGCTGTACACAAGCCTAGTGAGGAAAACGCCAAGAAAGAAGAAAAGAGTGAGGGAAAGAGACCTATCGAGCTAGGGGGACCCAGAGACAGAACAACCCATATGCCAAGCTGATCTTGGGTAAGTGTTTCCGTTGTAATCAACCTGGTCATAAATCAAATGAGTGCCTTTCTAGGAGAAGTGTTAATATTCTTGATAGAGGGGAAAGATGAGGTATGCTGTGAACCTAATGGAGTGGATGATTACTATAAGGAGGAGGAAGAAGTGGCAGAACTCACCTATGTGATTAGGCAATGATGCTAACACCGAAGCAGGAGGAGATTACCCAACGACACCAAGTTGTTTCGCACAAGGTGTACCAATGGTGGGTAGGTGTTCAACTGATAGTAGATAGTGGAAGCTGTGAAAATATCATTGGAAGTGAAGTTGTGAAGCAGTTGCAGCTACCTGTCGAAAAACACCCAAATCCATACACCATAAGGATGGATCAAAGCTGTAGAGAGGATTGAGGTGAAGGAAGGTGTAGGGTACCTTCTCAATAGGGAAGTACCGTGATGAGGTCTTTTGTGACATTGTGGATATGGATGCCTGTCATGTCTTATTTGGCAGGCCATGGCAGTTTGATGTGAACGCACAACACGCGGAAAGGAGAATGTGTACAGGTTGGAGAAAGGGGGTGTGAGGTATACGTTGTTGCCGACTGAAGAAGGAGGACGCTCGAAGGAGAAGAGAGCAGAAAGTCGTTCTTTCTTAACTGTCACCTAGTCGGAGAAGGACTTGGTTGAAGATTTAAAGGAATCACGGGTGGTTCATGCTCTAATAGTAAAAGATGTGTCAGGCTGGAGAAGATGAAGTTAGTGTGAAATCCCTGAAGTAGTGAAGAGTCTACTGAAAGAGTATAAGGAGGTGGCTCTTGATGACTACCTGGGGTCTACCACCTTTGAGGGATATCCAGCATCAGATAGACTTGGTGCCTAGAGCAAGTCTCCCAAATTTACCACACTATAGGATGAGCCCCAAGGAAACCGAAATTCTTCATGATAAAGTCCAAGAGCTTACTGGACAAGGGGTTTATCTAGGACAGCCTAAGCCGTGTGCGGTCCCAGCTTTTGACTCCCAAGAAAGATGGGAGCTGGAGGATGTGTGTTGATAGTCAGGGCTATCAACAAGATCACAATAGATAAAAATTTCCCATACCATGCCTGGAGGACATGTTGGATAAGTTGAGCGGAGCCACTATCTTCTCTAAGATAGATTTGAGGAGTAGATACCATCAAATTCGAATCCGCCTTGGAGATGAATGGAAGACGACGTTTCAAAATCAAAGAGGGGCTTGTATGAATGGTTCGTGATGCCGTTTGGTCTCGGTAAGCACCAAGCACCTTCATGTGTGTGATGAACTAGGTACCGAAACCCTTTAATGGTTGCTTCATTGTAGTGTATTTTGATGATATCCGGTGTTTAGTAAATCTGAGGAAGAGAACACTTTGAACATTTGAGGTGTGTTATGTCTGTGTAGAAAGAGAATAAATTTATGCCAATTTAAAGAAATGCACATATTTGTCAAGGCGACTATTGTTCCTTGGTTCATAGTCAGCAGTGAGGGAGTGATGGTGGATGATGAGAAAGTGAAGGTGACTAGAGAGTGGCTGATGGGAGTCGAATCCAACAAAATTAAAACCTACTCCTAAACAATTATATAATTTGTATACAGCAGTGAGTAGGGTCGTATCCATAGGGATTGGTTAAAATATATTTCTATTAAAAGAGAATAGAGAGAAAAGGAAGAATGGGGGTTTTGTTTGTAAATTGAAATAATACTGAAATAGATAATAAAATTGAATAATGATGAAAGCCTAACCAAAGGAATCACTATAGTTTAATTCATAGAACTGATCATTGATGCAAATATTTTCTATTCTTTATCAAGATAAATGGTTATGGTTATTAACAAGATCTAATAACCTATCTCTCCTTACTTTCTTGATAATCAAAACAAGCTCTTTGATTACTTCTCTTATTGATTAAACAACCCTAAATAAGCTCTTAGGATTTAATCTATCAATAGCATTAAAAACAAGAGAGACTACCAATTCATGCCAGTAGATTATAAGATAACCCATTTAAACAAGATTATATATCTCCATAACATGAATTTGACTATCTATTCTATAATCAAACATGTTATTGTGTCACAGAAACTAGAACTATCAAACAATTACGAACCTGACGTACTAGTTGCCAATATATTAACTTGCTAATTGAATAGAAGAGCTCTAATTCATACCAATCAAACAGATAATAATAACAAAACATTCAGAAGATATTATAAATATCTAAAAACAAAGAATAGAATAAAGACAAATCAATTAGGATCTCACAATTCTTGAAGAACTAAACTTTTGATGATCCTTTGGCTAGAAAATTTGTTTAGCCACATCATGTTCATCACAAAACGAAAATCAAAGAGTGAAAAATATGAAAAGTCTTTGTTTCAGGTGTCTCTTGCTTTTCCTATTCGTTTCTTCACTCCTCAACTCCCTCCTTTTGGAAAACAAAGAG
>JBBMOL010004332.1:0-10693 GCA_037954665.1 Laguncularia racemosa | reverse complement strand
GATTGAATCAACAAACACAATCATTAACTCCTTATAAATTAAGTGAGTACAAAAGGATAAAATAACAAGAACAAAGAAACCAAAAATAGCAAGGTAATATAATATTCAAGCAACAAATAGTAACTAAGTGTCATTTCAAGTACTAACTTATCCATAAATGTTGTGCTTATGCATTTAAAACGTCAAATTTTTTAAAACAGGACAATTTTATACAAATAATTGTTATAAATATCAAATGTGCACTTTATTAAAAGCTCTTGTTGTGTAAATTAAATATAAGTCATTAGGATTCCCTAAATAAAAAATTAGTAGAAACAACATCATTTACTATTTTGAAAATTGAATTCAATTTTCATTGGAACAAGGTATGTTATTAAGGAGTATATATAACCATTAACAATTTCATCAAAATAAAAACACCACATTAAACTACATACAAAATAACTCTGAATAAATTTTTTTCCAAAATTAATTTCCTAGATTTAAAAATTTTAAGAAAATCAATAAAAACATGGCGTAAAAATTGAACCAACCCTCTCTGGAGCTTCAACCACCGATGGCTAGCAAATGGCTGTTGGTCGGACTCCTTGTCACCTCAACCTTCAAACCACCCAAAGTATTTCACAACTTCATCCAAATCACACAAACTGAACAAACCAGACCCTTCCCTTGTAATTTTCCTATTTTCTTGTCATACATCGATGCTCGCCATTCGAATTCTCCATAAATAACATGAATTGTTAACTAATATTCATCTCATAAAATTGTTTTATATTACAAAAAAATTCTACGAATCACTTCAATTAACATTCGTGATCACGTGTAAAGTTTGGTTCCTATTCGAGGATATCAATCCGGTATCCCAATTAGTAACTTGAGACATAGGAATACCACATATATAAAATAAATAAATAAATAAGATACGCACACACACAGGCCCTCATATAAAAATGTAGGGCCCTTTTTTTACCTCATCTTCTAATGTTTACAAAGTTTGGATCATGCCAATGTTTATGAAATGAGCGTCTCCTTCTTCTTTTTTAAATTATTTTGCATCACTGAATAATATATTTTCAGATAAATCAAATTAAACTGAACCATACATACCCTCATTAAAACCCCCAAAATTGGTAATCTCCTTTTTTTTTTTTTAATTTTTTGTATGTAATATCAACAAACCAATAATCTTACGAGTCAAATTATAATTTTCTCTTATCATTTCTGTGTGTTAAAGATTATAATAAAACAGGAACCGTGCACATTGTCACATTCTGTGATAGATAGAAATCAACGGTGATCAAATGGTGCCCAAATTTACTTGGTACCATTCATCAGGACGTTGAAGCAAACTCATTGTTCTTGTTATAAGATAAGACAACATACAAGTCAAAGCTTTCCTTATCACCCTTATTGTCTACATGTTCAAATCTCTCTTGTATGCGTCAAAAGCCAAATGCAATGAATTATTGATATGAGTGATACAGCCTTGAAGTAATTCAAAGGTAGAACATTCAACTAATAATTAGAAGAGAAAATTTTATATTTATATTAGGAATTAGTGGGTAATCCTACTATGTAAGATACTCACTTATATCTTACTCGATTAGGTAAGTTTTTAGTAGATCTTACAAGCCGCAAGATAGATTCTTAGTAGTAAATTTTTCAAAACATGTTTCTATGAGGTAGGTTATGGGTACAATATCCTCATATCTTTTATCCACCTTAAATCACGTACTCTAAAAAATGAAGCCCATTTCTTTGAAATCCCACTATAGTTAATGCCAATAAAAATAGAAAATGAGAGACCCAAAGTAATGAGAAAATGACTTGTAACTATGAAGCTATAAGGTATCATACCTTGGGGGATGAGGGCGACCCCACAGAAGAGCCTTACTCTATAGAGAGAGGCGCTAGCACGCTACAACTAGCACTTTGAAGCCAGCTGAAGGATGCGCACTAGTCGCAATCCAGTTGCCACTTCACTAGCAGCCACAAAGGGCGAAGGAAAGTCGGATGAAAGTGATCCTAATGGAAGTGGAAGCTCGGGATCGGATTTGGCATTCCCCTCCCCTTCCTGGATTTCGCGTTATTGTAAAGTATATAAGGTATAAGTTTTATGGCACCCTATGCCTACCTAATAAAATTTACTAAATAATATAATGTCTATTAATGAAAAAAAATAACATCTTATTTTATCCACTCAAAGAAAAGAATAAAAATAATATTATCTTTATGCATTAATTTATGTGCTTGTACAAAGGATTTGAAATTGACATTGCAAACGATAAAAGCGTATTTGGTAAGCTTCCCCATGCTATCAATCTTGAGGAGCAACCTAGAACTTAGGACTTGGTCATTACTACTCGCTAGCATAAGCATGGCCCATCTAAGCAAGCCTAAGGTTAACCCCCCCTAGATGGCTTAGCAAAACACCTCCCAATCTAATTGAGTCACTCCTCAGCTTGCAAAAGTGTAGCAAGGTATCATAGCTAAAAGCCTAGGTTGACATTCTCTAAATACCACGATTGGCTACAAAACTCCCTAAATTCGAATTAGTTCTACTAGTTGAAGCATGGATCATCCAACATGTTTAGGCCTTGTTTTACATTGATTAGATTCATCTCAGCCTCTACTCTCATTAGTGTCTCATCACTAATGAGAGTAAAGGGCAAGTGTTATAGGCTAATACAACTTTAGGCCTTAGGCCCTACCTTAGCCAAGCCTAGTGCTAGACTAATTAAGTGCCCAAATTGGTTAGGGAAAATATGAAAATCAAATCTAACTCCCTTGAAAATAAACTCTTTTTAATCTTTTCTAGAATAAATTAGGTTTCTTTAGGGAAAATTTACTTACCAAAAATATCACATTACTCCAACGTTATAAATAGCCGATTACCTCAACCAGGTAAAGCATCTAATACTCTCCACAAATTTGATTGCCATGCATTATACAACTTCTCAAACTTGAGTGTCGAAGTTAAAATGCTAGGATATCTCCAACGCCTGATAGCTCATGTTTGTTCATTTTGCTGGTCAAATTTTGTTAGATTGAAGACTTAACCCAATCTAAGATCAACCCATGGCGACAAGAGCAATCAAACAATTTTAAATGACTCATTCAAACATCTTATAATATTCTTATTATATATACAACTAATTATTTAGATCAAAGATTAATTTAAGTAAATAGGCCCAATTTTAGGATATTTTAAATAGTATTCGGATGATAGGCTCAAAACTAGGTTTGTTGGGATAAGCTTGCTATTCCTAACTATTCTTAACGGAGCTTCAAGTGTTAATAAGAATCCCTTATAGGCTCTTAAGCTCATCACATACTTGAAAAGTGAACATTTATCATGGGCAACGACCCATTGAATCTTGACTTTTGATTATCAAGATAATCCAAGAGTGTCATTTCCCACTTCTCCATGTAGATACCCACTAGTCTCTCTCACAAGAGAACCTAATTCCAACATTTATCTTGAAGATTGCTTTAGAACTCAAACTCAACTACACTATTTCATCATCACCTATCACAATGTTAAAAGAGCCTATGTGATTACTTGTTCCTCCCATCTTATTCCTCTCCATTTTTAATGAAATGGTTAAATATATGATTTGGGTGGTTGGTGTGATTAATGCGCAAGTTGTTGTAAATAAGTTGAATAAAATCTAATAATATCAAGTGGTTTCAATTGATGAGATTGGGGTTTAGACTAGGGCTAGCAATTTGTATTAATGTGTCGTGTCTCATATCTATATATAAACAGGTTCATGTTTGAAAAAACCTCAACTCCTGACATGGTCCATTTATTAATCATTGAAAAACCCCATTTTTGCCTTAAGAATCAATAATTTTCAATAATAATCAATTTTCAATTTTTTCCAATCTTTCTCTAATTTACCATAAATAATAAAAATATTCAAAAAAATAAAAAAAATAAATAGGAAAACACATCAATTTTGAAAAATGATTTCAGAAATAGCAATAATAAATAATAAACAATTTTTACAAAATTTGGGATTTTCAAAAAATACAAAAAAATAGAAAAATCGCATTGCATATATGCAATTTGCGAAATTAGAAAAATCAGGAAAGTGGGCTAGCTCAGCTGTCCGGACCATGGGCTAAGGCGTGCGGTACGGGTGCGAGGTCGCAAGTTCGAAATGCGGGGGAAGCAGTTTCCCCCGCGTTTTGTGAATTTTCATTTACCTAGGACACATGGCAGCATCTGATTGGCTGGAGGAAGCGCACGCGCTAGGCGTGTGATCGTCTCCTACCTCGAGCCCGAGATCGCCGGCGGAAGGAAAAATTCGTATTTCGGCCGTTTCAATTCGATTTTTTGCACAAATCCAACAGATCTTCAACAGAAATAAGATAAACATTATCTAATTGGAATCAAATCGCAACAAATCGAGGGATTGACACAAATCGGAGTTGGTTTTTCTAACTGAAAATCCGATCAGCTTCAATCGAGGAAATCCGAGCTTATCCAACTCGGTTTCTAGTGTCTATAAATATAGGAGGAGGGGAGGAAGCAAAGGTACGAATCACAATTGAGAGAAAGTGAGGAAAGAGTACAAATCGGAGAGCATCGAAGAAGGATCCAAAACCGCGAGCACCGACCGGAGCTAAACCACCACCAGGAGGCGATCTGGGAGTGAACCACCGCTACCATTGGATTCAGCACCCTCGAGAAGCTAGGATTCGACACCTCACCCGCTGCAAAAGGCCGTCGGAACGCCGTGAACGAGCCTCCCCCCGCCGCCGTGTCCCGACCGATTCGACCCGACCCGATTTCGACCCGACCGACCCGACCCGTGTACCGACCCCGGATCCAGGTAAGTCGGATTTTTCTCCGGATTTTTATTATTTTATTTAATTAATTAATTTTGTTTATTTATTTATTCCGAATTATTAATTTATTTATTATTTTTTTATTTAGTTAGTTATTTATTTATTTGTTTTTTTTTATTTTTAATAAATAGGAAAATGTAGAAATTAGATTTTTCTAGAATTTAATAATGTAGAAAAATAATAATAAGAAAAAAAATTAAAAAATATAAAAATAATAAAAATAAGAAAATAAAAATATATAAAAGTAATAAAAATATTAGAAATAATATATAAAATTTTAGATTTCAAATAGGATAGATAATGACTTAGGATAAAATCATAAAAAATCATAAAAATAGAAAAATCATAAAAATCATAAAAAAAATTCAAACATTATAAAAAGAATCATAAAAAAATGAGTTTTAGCACTTAGAAAAATCCTTTTCTTCAAATAAATCCAAAATTGATTTTTTCCCCCCTGAAAATCATTTTCAAAAATCAAAATTAAAGCTTAGGCTTAGATTTTTTAGAGAAAATCCCCAAATGGTAAGAACATAAAGCGAAAGAGATTTAAAAATTAAAATTCACAAACAAACTTAAAGTTTTCAAAAAAGCGAACTACGGCTTGTTTGAATCTGAATAGTAGGTACGTAGGCACCCATTGGGGTCAACTCATAAAAATAAAAAAAAAAATCATTTTCTTGAAAATAAATATAATAAAAAGTAAACAGAAACACAATGAAGCACATTTTTAAATGGGAAATAATTTTAGAGATTAGGTGGAAACCCAAATAAAGGTTTTAATAGTTAAAGCCTCCGGACTTAGAAACTCTGGTTTTCCCTTTTCCTCTTTTTCAAAACGAAAAGAGGAAATAACGACGACTAGTGGTCCAAATTAAGACAAATTTCCCCCTCCTTTAGTCTTGATTCAATTTTTTTCCCAACAACAGTTGGGGGGCGACTCCCAAAAATCAAATAAAATTTCCTACTCAAGTCGAGAATCTAATTAGATGAGCATGGGATCTAGTCTAGATGGGAAATTAGAAATGGGAATTCAAAAATTAGACTCGACAATCAATAAAAAAAACCTAAACCAATGACTAACTTGTTTAATAAGCATATCTTACCTCCGGATTGGACCTACTTATTAATTTTAAAAAGTTATAAATAAGTTTATAAAATACCTATATATACAAAGTGTAATAATGATAAGAAAATTAACTTTTACAAATACTAATGACATAAGGTCTTGAAAGTTAACATAAAATTAAAATTCAAACAATAGTTTTAGTGAAGTCTCATCAAATATAACAAATCCAAAAGCTCATAAGTTTCATAACATCATTGAATTAACTTTAACTAAGGCTTAAAGGGATGTTACTACTAGTGAGATTTTCTAATTCATCACTTTTTCTATTAAATCCCCAAAGGGAGACAATTAAATGAATTTATACATAAAGAAAGGAAAAGTACACTTTTAGTCCTCAACACTTACCTACTTTTCCATTTGATTCTTCGATCTTTTTTTTTCTTCTTTTTGTATCCTTAACATTTTAAAAACCTCACAAACAAATGATTTCCATCAAATTTATTAAATCTTTCATCAATTTGTTAACATGTATCAACTTTAAATTAGCCTACAAGGTTTAAAACTTAATAAAATGATAATATTAATTATATTTATTAAATAATATAATTAAAAAATTTATTAAATAAAATTCAATGATATAAAATATAATTAAAAAGTAATAAGAAATACAAAAATAATAATTGAAATTATGAAAATAGGATAAAAAAAACTTGTATGTTTTCCCAGCCACCCTAATCAACTAGTCCAAGGCTACTTAAAAGTCATACATACTCAAGATGAATAGAAAATTTAAACGTATTGGATCAAAGTTTTATTTTTGTAAAGTTTTGAAAACGTAGGAACTCAAATAGAAAAAAAAAAGGGGGTTGATGAATCAAGTAGAAAAGTTGGTAAATATTGAGAACTATTTTTTCCTAAAAAAAGAATGATATCAATAAAATATATAACTTGAAAATTTTAGGGAAAAGTATAATTTTAACCCTTAACATTTATCCACTTTCTATTTAAGTCTTCAGTCTTTTTATTTTCTTCTATTTGGTCCTCAACGTTTTTAAAAACCTTACAAAAATAGGATTTTAATTAAATACATTGAATTTTCTATTCATACTAAGCATTATTTTTTTCCAATTTGCCTTAGGGTAAATTTCACAAAGTGGTATGGTTACATACAAATTTTTTTTATCTCTTTTCTTTAATTTTAATTATTATTTTTTTTTATATTTTTATCATTAGATATATTTAACATTTTTTTTTATTATATTATGTAAATAAATGTATTTAATATCATCATTTTTTTAATTTAATATTTTAGATCAATTTAAAGTTGATACATATAACGAATTAGTGAAAAAAACTTTATAGATTTGATAAAAATCATTTTTTTGTATGGTTTTGAAAATGTTGAAAATTAAATAGAAGGAAAAAAAAGGTTAAAGGACTCAAATAGAAAAGTAGGTAAAAAATTGATAACTAAAAATGTATTTTTCCTAAAATTTTATAAAAATAGTTGGTTTATTTCCCTCATCTCCATAAAGCCAACTTTTTGCCTATATAATTTGCTATTGTTTTTCATAATTTTGGATATGTCTGTGTATATCTTTTTAGCTTTGTCTAAATGAAGAAAATTAATCTTATTTTACTTTATATCATCCTAAACAAATAACTTGACATTCACAAGGATTTATATACTAACCATTAGTTTTTTCACAAATAAAAGGCATAGGAATATTGCCTTTCAACTTCTTTAACACCACCCCCCCCCAATCAAATTCAACTTTTGTTCGATAACATATCAATTCTTTCTCTAAGTTTAAAATAAGGAAATGGAATCATGGCTTGGGGAGTCCTATTTACTTGTTTTTCTTATCAATTTTGTATCCCAAATAGAGTTTAAAAAACCCCTATTTAGAATTTTTACTACAATTGTCATGGGGTGCTTTTATACTATGGCTATATGTTTAAAATATTGTTTAAAATCTAGCAATTTTTTTCTTCATTTTCATCATTTTGGGTTTTTTGATATAGGGTTTTTTTTGCTATGGCCTAGCTTATTGCCAGCAACTTTAAAAGACAATAGAAGGCAATTTAACTCTTAAAGTACTATTCCTTTACCATAATTTTGATTTATGAAAATGTGTAGAGTAAGTTTAATCATAATTTCTTTATTTTCTCATTTTGAAGAAGTTTTCCAACAACAAATATAAAAACAATTTCAAGATATGTCAAATTTCTCGCTTTTATAATTTTCTCCATATATATGCTTTATTAAGTAAAAGTATGCAAAGAAAAAGTTGAATTGGTACTCACAAGATGAATGGCCTTGTTACTAAAAATCATGCGAGACAAATAAAAAAAATGTAATTTTATGTTCAATTAATTAAATGAAAAAATTGTTAGGATTTTGTCAATATGAAATTCCACCTATTAAATCCTAAAACTCTCATTATAAGAATTATAGCTAATCAAATCTAGCACTTAATAAACATTTTAAAGCAACATAAATAATAATAATGTATTAAAACCCTAATGGATCTAAAAACTGAGACTATTTATATGAATTACACTGACCGCTTATTGTTAAAAGATGGAGAGAGAAAGATAGATTGACTTACTTTTACCATTATTCTTAATAATATTATGCACAACTCATTGGGTATAATGGCATAATGCTTTCCAAACAACCAAAAGATGAGAAAGAGAAATAAAAAAAAATCAATTATCGAAGGAAAAAAAAAAAATGAAGAGAGTTAAGAGAGTTGAGAATAAGAGAGAGTGATATGATGCATTGTTGATGGCTTGGTGTAGTGTAAAAGAACCATAAAACCCTAAGTTACAACGCATGAAGATAATAAACAAAAAAAGAAACAATAAAATAAAATATATAATATATATATTATTAATATTAAAATAGGTTTGTGAACTTGTGACCTATTTAAGATATCTGATTAATAAACAGGTTTGTAAATGAGTTTAAAAACTAAATACTAATTCAGATACATATTTTGTCATGTATAAATGAGTGTAACCCATTTGTATCTCGTATTAATTTTTCTCTATACAAACTTGTTTATATTGTATCAAGTCAATTCAGAGTTTTACAAATTGGGTCTCAAATTGCTAACCTTAGTTTGGACCTAAATTGAAATACATTTATAAATAGATCAAACAAGTTTATAACTTATTTTTAACCACATCAAAATACACGTACAAAAATCTATTATAGCCGTACCTTATAGCGTCGAAGTTGAGGTTTGGTGCAAAATTACCAACCTATACATTTTTCAAAATATTTATATTTTGAATATCAGCTTACCACGAGTTACATCGGTACACAGCAATCATCAAAAGACATGGTTTTAAGGTCGTCTTTATGATCCGATTTTGTCTCTAAATCTTAAGATTGGTCCCCCATAAAACTATCAAGCTACAGCATCCCTTATGTTGGCAAGTGAAGAGAAATTTTCAAAGTACTCAAAGTCAGTTTAAAAGTATGTTAATTGTGTAACATAGAAAATTTAAATAAAGGAAAATATAAAATAATAAGATTTGTACTACTATTAAGGCAAATAAGAGTCTGAATAATGATTCAGAGCAAACCTAAAAAATAGTCATGCAAAAGTCTAAGATGATATTCCTGAAACAATCTAAATGCTAATGCAAATCTTTAATTACAAAATTTTGGTCATTTAAGGATCCTAAGGATAATTATACAGTAAACAAAGACCAAATAATAAAAAATATAGGATAAAGATATAAAACTACATCCAGCTCACTTCACCATATAGAATAAGGAGAAATTAAATAGATGTGTGATCATTATTACATGTCTATTACATTTGGAATAACATTAAATTTTCAATTGTACCCTTATTGTTGACAATAAAGACTAGAGTGATATAATTTATAAGGACAAAGTATTTATGGCAAAGATAACAAATAGATTACTAAATAGTAATTCATAAGCTACAATCATGAATTGCTATTCAATATTTTAAAGTAATAGCAATTTATTAGAAATGGCTATTCAGTATCTATAATTGAACTAAACACTATAATAACAACTTTCTATCAAATGAGGGGGAATAGAATAGTAATTTCCTCCAAGTGAACATGCGGTAATTTTTTTTGGTATATATCTATATTTAACATATTAGATTTTATGTTGCCAATGATTTTTCATTAAAAACTATGATAAAAATATATTTGGTAAATATCCCATGCATAGACCTAAGCACAATGCAAGTTTGAGCTACTAACTAATATTGTGAGGACCAAAACTTAAACAATAATGTTAAAATTGAAATAATATATATATATATATATATATATGTATATATATGTTATATGCTAAAAATAAAATAAAATAAAATAAATAATAATATAATAATAATAATAATAATAATAATATAAATTATATGGACATATATATATATGTAAAAAAAATGTACATATTATATTATATTATATTATATTATATTATAAATAAAAAGAAAATAAATAAAAGAGGAAGGAAAAAAAACAAAAAAAATAAATGCAGAACAATACCCTCAATGTCAGAAAAAGTAAGTAATATTATATATATATATATATAGAAATTAGAAATAGGGAGAGAAGAAAAATCAAATCATAAAAAAAATAAGAAAAAAGAACCAAAAACCCTCTCCATTTCATCCGAATTTTTTGGGCAATTTGAGTTGGAATTTCCACATGCAATATCAGGGTAGGAAAAAGAACAAGTTTTAAGTAATTTCAACAAGAATTTTGAAG
>JBBMOL010004331.1:0-10702 GCA_037954665.1 Laguncularia racemosa | reverse complement strand
ACTTTATTTTTATTATTGAAAACTTGGAGTTCGATACTTAAAACATGAAAAAGGAAAAATACAATGCTAATCTAGTTTCCTAGTCCTCTTCTTCTTTGGCTGTGTAGTCGTTAGCTTCCCACTGATGATGGCTTCCAATTCTCTGACTCTAACTTAGGTCTTCTCTAGCTGAGCTTCCAAGGCTTTGTTCCTTTGATCAGACTCTTTAAACCTGCCCTTCTAGACATCCTTCTTGTAGTCTGCAGCTTCAAAGTATACTTCCATCTAGGCCCTGACTTGCTTTATGTAAGTTTTTAGTTCTAGATCTACATTGTCTAACATGGGTTGAATGACATCCGGGACTCATTACGCCCTTTCTCCCATCTGATATAGTTGGTGGATCATGAAATCTCTGGTGGCTTGATGTTTGCCCACTTCACCATCCAAGTCTCCGAGGTCTATGTTGGGGCTCTCAATCTGGGCTTCCCATAGGGCTTCGACCTCTGCTAGTTTAGCAACCATTTTGCTACTAGCAGACTTGGATGTTGGTATTCGAATGTGATTCCCTCCAACGATGGCTTGTAAACTATGTCTTAGATAGTACCAAACTAGTGGACCACCGAGTTCTGATGATAACCTATGCACTCACTTGATACCAATCAATGGAACAGCCTGAAAGTTCCTGCATGTTAGGATGACCTTATTGCATCAACTCCACCTAGCAGTCTAGAGGATGTCGTTGGCACTGAAACCTTTGAGTACTTCTACCTAACTGAGGCTAGTAAGATCATCGAGTAACTTTATCTTCTCTATACAGGAATCTACGAGGTCTACTTACTGGGCTAGAGATTTTCAAACCATGTTCAAACCCGAAACATTTGAGATGGCTCACAAACCAAATCGGGATGAGGTTAATGTTTGAGCGGAGGATTACGTGGCCCTTTTTCTTGACAAAATTCAAGTTCCAGATCTATTCAGCCAGTAGAGCCGAGATATAAGACTTCCTTTCCAAAAATTAGGCCACTAGTTCTGCAACTCTGTAGTGGACATGAAAGATCTCGATAGGGAAAAGTATGGTTGTGAATGCTGCCAGGATGAAAGCATAAACCCTTTTCTGTTTATAACTCTTGGGATCCTCGCATAGTATATCTTTCTTGTTTCCATCATCATTCCTACCTATGAACTAGGATTCCAATTCGTCCATTCGAAGACAATATTCGTTACAATTTCCCAAGGCACGGTTGATTGCTATCCTGCGAACCCCCAAAATTTTACTGAAAATCCCGATCGGCCCAGCCTAAAGACCCGGCACATATATTCGCTAGTAAAAAAGGGGCCAAGAATTTGGGGTGTATTCTTAAAAAGTGGGGTAATTCATGTGGCCGATAAAAAAAGGGCTATGGGCTGATTTTCCATAGTGGAGAATACCCCGAATCTGAGGAAATTTGATCTTTATTTCATTAGTGAAGGATGGGCCCTTCTTTTGCTGGATGAAGGTCTGTTCCCGGGGTTATATAAAGTGAACCAGTGGCCCCAATACCAATTTTGGACCCGGGAGGTTTGCAAACCCGGTTTTCCCTTTAGAGGAGGCAGTCGATTTGGGAGGGCCATCTATTCAATAAAAATTTCTAATTACACAGAAATTTTTACAAAGTACAATTGATTCTATTACAAGTAAATGTATCTAAACTTAAAAAAAACGAAAAAATTACATCATTAATCTTTCCCACCCTAGATATGTATTAGTAGGTGGGTTTTTAACATCCCAAGCTTGGGGGCCCCTGCATTCTCAAAGAAATGGATCTTAATCATATCGAAGCTTAATTGGGGTACCAAATCAACCCGAACGGGTTTCATATCACTTCGCCCAGAACTTACAAAAAGGGCCTCCCATCCTGGGTCCTAAGAGGCCGGGGTCGACGTATTACTCCATGATTGCATACATGCAGATTTAATAATAATGAAAATAAAAAAAATTTTGAATTCATCAAATTCCTTGAAAGAACATTTAGTACCGGTAAAATTTTATAGGAAAACATTTAAAGAAATATTAGAATGTCCTTTTTAGAAGGTTCGGTGGCACCCTACACTAACCCCCTATGGAGTCCCCCATCCTATCGATTAAATTTTTTTAATTTTTCATTTATATTCCAAAACCTTTTCATTTAACCCGTTCACCCCAAATTAATTCTCAATTGAACTGGGAAATTTTCATTTATTTGGAGTAGCCACTCAAAAAAAGTTGGAAAAAAATTATTGAATTAAACTAATTGAGTGGATTATTATAATTTGGACAACAGGTCAACAGAATCCCCTCTTTTTTATAATTTGGAAAAAAAGTTTTTTCTATTATTCTGTATTGTTTTTTCCCAACAATACACTTATCATTTTTTAAAGGGGGCGGGGGGACAAACCAAAAGACTCAGCTTTTGGGTTTCCAGGGACCGACAAAACCCAAAGTGAGTTAAAACCAACGATTTTTTTTTGAAACCGCATTTTAAAGGGATTTTTATTTGTTTGTTATTTTTTGGGAACCATTTTTGTTGAAATTTTTTGGGGCCTTTTATTTGTTTTATTTTTTTTTTTAGAACCGACCCCCTATAAGGAAATTTTTTGTAATTTTGAGGATTTTTAAAAACCCTAAAGGGAGTAAGATAAATACTTGCTTAAGAAAGGTTTTGAGGGACATTTGATAATTTTTTAGAAAAACAAACACTTACGTTTTTGAGGTTAAAGGGTTTCCTAATCCAAAATTGCTCTTATCATTTCAACCCCAAAAATTAAGTTGTGGCGATTGGCCTAAATTGAATTTGTGAGTAATCAAGTTTCTTTGTTTTTTCCTTTCAATACTATAATTATATCTGGGGTTGTTGGGATTGTTTTTGGGTTAGTTTTTGATTGCATTTGTAATTTTTTATTATGTTATAAGATTGATTAGTCTTAGCACTTGTTATTCTATAATTTTTGCTTCTTTTTAAAAATGTGGTTTGGGGTTTTTGTTAGGACAGTGGATCCCCTTTTGTTCTTTTTGTTTTTTGTAATAATTCGGGGGATTTTAATGTTTTTATTTTCATTGAGGATTTCACCATTATGGTTTTTTTCCCCTTGAAAAATATAACATTCGGTTTATCTTACCCATTAGGGTTGTGTAATTCTTAAAAATTTCATTTCCCGAAATTGGATAGTATTTGAGGATTGTAATTGATCCAATTACATGTTTTTAAAACCCCTTTTGGGCCATATTTGGGTATCAAGAAAACACTTTGGATATTTAAGATTGAACTCTTTAAACTTTGAAGAATTGGGTTCTAAACATTGAGGATTAGTGCAATTGTTAACAGTTGTTAACTTTGTTTAATTGTTTTCAATCTTGGTTTTTATTGCTTAAATTTGGTTTTTTAAGCACAAAGGATTGGCTACATAACAATAAAAGCTAGTGTGAGTGAAGCTGGAAGGAGTGCTAGTAGAAAGAGTGTTGTTGATTTTTAAGGGTTTACAAAGTTCCACCAGTAAAAAAATTTGAGTTTTATTAGACAGGGTTAGGCGTAACCTATAGTAAGGCCCCATTAGGAAAACCCTACAGAATTGCAAAATTAAAGGGTTAAAACAGGATTATTAGGAAAAAAATTCTTAAGCCTATGTGTTAAAAGGGGGGCCCCCTTTTTTTTTTTTGTAAAAAAGGAGGGAGCATAAAATGTGAATGACTATAGAGAATTGATAAGGTCCTATAAAAAAAATATCAAACCCCTAAGATAAAATGATTTTTGATCAATTAAAAAGGGCTCAAGATTTCAAAGTTGACAAAAGGCTGGGTTACCATAATTAAAGAAAAAGGGAAAGGGAAATACCCAAAAAGTTTACATTCAAAAACCCATAAAGCATTTGAATTCCTTAACGCCTTTTATTTTTAATGAATACTTAGTTCCCTTTCATGGTTTGTGAATGGGGTTTAAAAAGATTTTTCAGATCAATTTGGGGTGGTTTTTATTGATGATTTTTTGTATATTCAAAAGTAAGAAGAGTATAAAGGCACTTGGTTTTAAATCAAAGAGATTATGGGTCGAAAAGCTATATGAAAAATTTTAAAAAAATGTGAATTTTGGCGGGAGAAGGTTTCTTTTTGGGAACATATTAAAAGGATGGATTGTAGGGGTTTCTTGAAAAAATTAAAGGTAGTGGTAGAGGCCCAAAACCCAAAAAGTGATTAAAAATTAAAGTTTTTTGGGATTAGCACGCCACTCCCCGGATTTTGGGAGAGTTTTTTTAAGTACCACTCTTTTGACAAATTTAACTCAAGAGGTGGGTTTTAAATGGGATGAATAGTTGAGACAGTTTCAAAAAACTAAAAGAAAGATTAATTTCCAACACCAAACCTAGCTTTATAGAAAAGGAAAGGGTATAAAAAATTTAGTGATGTTTTTAAAACCAAAAGTTTGGGTGTTCCTTGAAAAGGAAGGGTTTTGTTTGTTCTCATAACTGAAGTTGATGAAAAAAAACATCCTCCCATGATTTGGAGTAGTAGGGGTAGTTTAGCCTTGAAACTTTAAGACTTATCTATTGGGGAAAAAAGCAAGAATTTCACATTCACAAAGCTTGAAGTCCCTCTTCATTTAAAAAAAAATTAAATAGAGAAAAAGGAGTGGGGAATTTAATTAAAGATTAGACTTAGAAATAAAGTACATTAGGATGGCCAAACGGGTGTTGTGCCCCAAATGAAAGAGGTAAGGAACTTGCTACATTGCTTATTTCTAAAAATTTGCTTAAAGAAATGCAAAAGTTGGTTTAGAATAGTTTCCTAAGGTAGGAGCAAACTCGCCATTTGTGTCCAACCAATTTTAAGTGGATAGAATTAAAAGTACCCGGCCAAAAGAAAAGTTATTTTGGGAATTTAAAAGTATAGGATGGAATAAGGAAGGCACTTGAATTTTGTTGACTGAAAGATTTGTGGGTTGGAACCAGGATATTATCCCGGATTTTGTAGAGTTGAAAAATAAATTTTTTGAGAAAAGTACACCCATTTTGGGTACTAAATCCCCCTTTGGGGGAATGTAAAATGTACTAAGTTTTTAAAGGCCCTTTAAAGTGGAAAAATGAAGCGGAGAAGAGATTTTTTTCCCAAGTTTTAAAAGTGCCAACAGTTAAAATAAACATCACAGACTGGCAAGAAACTTAACCTTTACCTTCCCCATGGGAATCTACCCTACATCCCAGTAGTAGGGGAACCTTTTTTGGATATAGATCCAAAATATCCCATGTGTTTTTTTTTTTACTAAAAATGTTTGGTTTGCCTTAGCAGTAATGATAGTTTTAGGGATGACCAAAATTACCCCATTGAAAAAATTTTGGGGACATCATTAGACCCAATTAAACGTTGTGGTAAACAAAATTGATTGAAAAACCGCCCCTTTGAAGCACTTTTACTTGTATTTTTTTTATTGAACCAGCCAGTTTTATTTTTTTTTTGACTTTTGATTTATTGTAATTTGTTTTTTTGGAAAACCGGGCCACCAAGGACTTGTTTAAATTTTGGGGTTTTTTTACCCTAATGGAGAAAGTATAAATATTGCTAATAGGGTCTAATGAACTTTTTAAAACATAATACTTAAATTTTGTTTCGTGGAATTAGTACCCATGCCTCTACCTTTACAATTCCTTTTGTTTTAGGGCGAATGGATTTTATTTTGTTGTCGTAATAAAAAAAACATCAAGTTAAACCTAATTTAAAATTAGTGTCAAATATTAAAAGGGAATTTAAATTTGTTTTTTTTTCATCCAATTTCACGCTTTTAAAGGGTTATTTTATGGCTAAGGATTGGCCTTTGATTGGAATTAGTCCCCGGTTTTTATCTTTTTTTATAATAAAATTTTCCCTTAAAACACGTCATCTTTTGGTGATTGGAACAGTTGATTTTTTTTAATTGGGGTTTCATAGGGAAGTGAATTCATGCCATTAGAGCAATTAGATTGGGGGTTCTTGCAAATTTGATGTAGGAAAATCATCTTTTGGTATTAGAGCATTGGGTTTTTTATAAGGGGAAATTTTTTGTCATAACAAATTTTAAATTAGGGGTTTTGAATTTTACTTTTAATCCAAAGGGTTTAGGTGGAATTTTAAATAATGACCTTGTTATTATGGTATCACACTTGTTTTTTTGCTGTAAAAGAAGTGGATATCTTGTTTTAAATCCCCTTTTTTTTGACTTTGCTATGAAAGGGAATTGGTGGAGTAAAAGTGTTTTTTAGTGTTTGTTGTGAAATTGGAAAAAAACATTATTTTTACAAAAAGAGAAATGAATTCTTGTAAGAGTTTTTTGAATTTAAGGGGCTTTTAAAATTTCGATTTGAGTTGTGTGGAAAAAAAAAGGAAATAATTTGAAATTTAAACACACCATTAAACATGAAGTGTTATTTTGGTTTTGATTATATTAATTTGAATTTTAAATTGTTCTTACCCTTTTTGGGGGAAAATTTCTTAAGGGTGTCAAATTTAAAAATTTTTTACCGGTTTAATTTTTGGGGTATATGTGGCGTGTAAGGAGTGTATTGAATTAGTGGGGTTGTGTTGTGTATATTGGTTTTAAAGGGTAATTACCCGTGAAAAGGGGGTGTTGTGTGTTGGGAGTGGTGGGTTTCAATGATTGCACCCTTATGGTGTGATTGTGGGGGTATGAATTTTTGTAGAGGTATGTGTGGGAAGGTGTGCACATTGGGGGAAGTGTGTGTGTTCCATGACTAAAAAGAAGTTAAGTAGTGAATTTTGAAATTAAAAAAAAAAGAATTAAGTGTGAAGTTATTGATTTAGTACCCAAAACTTGCTTAGTTGAATTTAATAATTATTGGAAGTGTTTAATTTTGCTTATTTATTTTACAATAATTGAAGTGTGAGAAATATTTATTTATTGGTGACTTTTGCATTGTGGTTTTACAAGTGTGTTGGTGTTTTTTTCTAAAAAAGTGTTATTATGGGATGGTGTTTTGAAGGGGGGTGTGCTGCAATTTTTGGTATTATACTTCAGAATCACATCTCAAGCTGTCGAAGACAAAGTGAAAGGGGGGAATGAAGCCAATAGCCAAAAATTAGTGGAGGGGGGTCATCACACTCAAGTGGGGAAAATTTTGAGGAAAAAAATTCAGACCTCACCCCACTATTGCTACAAATTAAAAAACAGGTAAATAGGATGACAAAAGTAAACCCCCAGGAAAAACCTTTGGCCCACCAAGAGTAGCTCCCCAAAACATTCAAAAGGGGGGAAAAAGTAGGAGGAGGAAAAAGGGGGAAAGGGAAATGGAAAGGGGATTTCCCCTCCTTAGGGGGGAGAGGGGTGATAAATTTGGGTCAAACCCTTTCCAAACAGAATTTTAGGCGACCTACACCAAAAATGTAAATTACGATGCCTTTTTGTGGTAGGGTTCGCAGAGAATACTAACGGGGAAATAAGGTTGGGGCCCTTTTTTTGTGTTTGACTTGCTCTATTGAGTTATGGGATGCCACCTTTTTGGGGGAAAAAATTGGTGATCAGAAGCAGGAGATGGGGTTGAAATTATACTTGAGAGACATGAAAGATTTTTAGGAAAGGTTCTTCCTGAAATTATAGGCGAACTATTTAGCGTCTCAATGAGATAGGGGGGCAAAAAAAGTGGATGATTATTAGGATTTAAACTTTGAGATCAATTTTGGTCAGTAGAGCCTCCCAAAACCCCACCGTTTTTTATCTGGGGTTTAAATTGAGATAGCCTATTAGTTAGCTTTTTGAGATATATACATTGAGAACATATAGTTAGCCTTTAAAGTGGAAAGGAAAAGGGGATCTAATCCATCGAGTACTTAGCAACCTGGGACTATACTAGGGACGGGGCTGATGGCCCCGTTGGTAGACCAAATGGAGCAGGTGACCTATTAGGGGAGTAGAAAAGAGTTTACCCCAACAAAAGAAGAGAGAAAATGATTTTGGGAAGGGCAAAAAGGAATTGGATTGTTTTAGGTAGACTGTCCCGGGGGCGACTAGTGGAAAAAATGCGCCCAAAATTTTAAAAGTTCAAAAAGCTGGGGTTTGGGCTATGGTACATAGTGTCCCCAAAATGACATTTAAAAATCAAATTAAACACATGAAACCAATTGGAGAACCCCTTCAAAAATCCCAAAAGTGGCTTTAAGAACAAGGGGAAATGAACCCTAATTGTAAAACAAACTTTCTTTGTTTCCAAAAATATTGCCTAAGTAATAAGTTCAAACACATTTAAACCAATTACAAAACTTAAAATGGGGTGAAAATAAATTGCCAGTGACGCTAATTTGCATGGAACAAATTTTCTAATACCAAATAATGTACCCAAATGACAAATTAAGCCAAAGTGACCAATGAAGAACCACTTTACAAATCCCAAAAATGGCATGAAGAACAATTTCCCAAATGAACCCTAATTGTATGGAAACTTCTTGTACCAAATAATAAAAGCTTTAAATTACCAAAGGACCAAACACATGAAAGCAATGAAATTGTAGAATCAAGGGATCAAATCCAAAATGGATTCACAAAAGGCTTAAGCAAGTGTAAAAAAACTCAAATTGCGGAATCAACTTTAAGCAAAACAAAGGATTCCCTCACCAAATCAAGTAAAGATAACGTAAAATCCAATCTTAAAAATTGAAGCAAAAAGAACCCTTTAAAGATTTGGGAAAAAAAAATAAGGGGGGAAAAAAAAACCTTTTATCACAGATATTACACCTAGTAATAACAAGAAGCAAATTAAAAACATATACTCTCACAAAAATTTTTCCCAACCTATTCGCCCCAATTTCAAGAAATTGATAAAGTGGTATTGGGAATAGGATCCTCACTCTCATGGCAAAAGGTTGTTTTATCAAAATTCAAAGGCCCCTAAAAACCCTTTTTAGCAAGTATTTATACTTCTGATTAGGGTTAAATTCTAAAAAATTACATTATGCCACTAATGTAGCCCGTCCCAAAACAAAAAAATAACCAAATAAAAATGTCTCAAAATGTTACAAAAAAAATGATTCAATAAAAAAATTACAATACAAAAAAAAAATAGTCTTAAAAAAGCCATTCTTTAGTTAAATTTAATAATTTGTTTTTAGTAGTCTTTGGTTCATACGGTTATGGATAACCCATATGGTTTTGTGATTTGTCCATCGTCTTGTTAAACCTAACAAGTATCCTGTGGAATACAAACACATAATTAATAAAAAGAATTAGTATAAATTTAAAAATTTTGGGGGGGTTTGTTTAAGAAGGACCCCCCCAACGCCCAATTTTTTTAAATCCTTTGATTGCCCTAGGATAGGTCTTATAGGGTTTTTATTCCTATTACAAAAGAGGGGTATGAAGTCATGGGGGCATTTAAGAAGAAGAAAAAAGGTGAAAAAAAAATCTGCCGAGCTAAAACCTATCATGGTTTTTAGGGTTTATGATGAAAAACACAACACATGGGGTAAACAGGGTTTAAAAATTATTACCCATTAATTTGTTGCACTGGGTTTTTTTATATCTTAGATACCATGGGCAAACAAAGGGAGAACATATTCCACGCATCTTGCAAATCTAGGTTAAATTTGTGTACTAATATTAATAGTGGTAGTTATACTAAATTTAAAACTTCATTAAAATAAATTAAACTAACCACAATAAAAACCCAAACCCTTACAATTTGCATTGGTTGGGCAATCAGTAGTATTTTGTTAACAAGCTAAAGGTCCCGCAATTTAGGAAAGAAATATCATGATGAGATTATCTTATGTGATTTTAGTTCGCCTTTTTTTTTTATTTGGTAGACCCTAGATTTGATAAAAGGGTTTTAGACGGGGTTTAAAAACACTTTGTTTCAAAAGGGGAGTTACAGATATATTGAGGGCCCATGTTCCTCAAGGTGCCTCTTTCCAGAAAAAATTAGGATTTTCTCTTCTTCTAACAATCAGGCAAACAGGTCAAAAGGGGAGTAGGGTTCAATTAAGAGATGACCTCTAGATTTGAGGGGAAATCTTTTGAAGCTGAGGAATGATGGGAAATTTCCCTGCGATCCCCAAATAAGGGAAAATTGATTTGGTATATAACCCCAAAAAATCCATATTGTTCATTTCTTTACCTAATAAAAAAAGTTGTTTTGCACTATAGCCTACAATGATTAGTCTTTACGGGATGGCCCAAAAAACATCACTATTGATCAAATTGGGGGAAAAAAACTTAACACAATGGTCCCAATAACTCAATTTCTGAAGAACCCGCCCCTTTGAAGACCATCTTTTGTACTTGTTTTTATTTTTGAAACAGCCATTTTTACTCATTTTTAGACTTTTTTTTACTTTTAAATTTTTTGTTTGGAAACGGCCCCCTAAGTGGCTTTTTTGTAATTTTTTATGTGGTTTTTTTTCCCTAATGGGGCAAGTATAAATACTTGCTACTAGGTTTGTTGGGGCTTTTAAACCACATAATTGACCTTTTTGCCGTGGAAAATTTGCCTTTCGCTTTTACATCTTATCAATTCTCCTTTGAATTTTTGGGGAGTGGATTTTGATTTTTTTTGTCAAATATCAACAACATCAAATCAAACCCAAAACCAACTTTTGCGTATTATGGTAAGGAAGGTATTATTTTTTCTTATCTTTTTTAAATATAATTCCCCCTTTAAACACTTCTCTTTTGGGGGATTACGACATTGATTTGTTAATTTTGGGGTTTGTAGAAGTGGAATTCTGCCATTAAAA
>JBBMOL010004330.1:0-10716 GCA_037954665.1 Laguncularia racemosa | reverse complement strand
GTGTATGTTCTGCAAAAATAAGCTCCCTAAACCCTCTCTTAAGCAAGTATTTATACTTGCTACTTCTAGGGTTAAAAAGTGCTCAAAATTACAAGTTTGCCACTTTTAAGGTGGCTAAACCTAAATGAAAGTTACATGGAAATAAAAGTGCCCCAAAACCAAAATACAACCAAAATAGTTCAATAAACATTTACAAGATACAAAATAACATAAATCTTCATGATCCAATGCCTCAGAATAGAGAACAATCGCAGCGGGCCTTTGATTGTTACCCAGAAAAATGTCTTGTGTCCAACTGAAGTTGTAGGACATTTTGGCATCCCATGGAGATATATAATTGTACCTGTAAGATTATTCTCAAAGTTTATTAGAAATAAAAACATAAGATAAAAGATGAGCAATTTGGTCAATCATCCAGATTGGGTTCTGAAAAGGTTGACAGTGCCAGAATTTTTCCCATCAGTCTTCATGGGATCGATACCTGTACTCCAATGCTATATTGCTAATTGATAGGTATACTTGCCTGAGAACTGATCGTAAGCTAAGATTGAGTATAGGATTTGACTTGTTAGAACGATTAGATCGTTAACTAAGTTTTTGGCGCCGCTGCCAGGGACTTTTAATATTAGGAAAACTTGATGCCTACTACTTTAACTATATTTTTTTTTTGTTGTAAATTATTTCTCTTAGTTTCATTCGTGCTTCCATTCAATTTTTTTTTTTAATATGGTACTGTTGTTCAACTTCAGGTTGAAACTTTTTCCTTAGAAACTCAAATCAAAATGGTCAGGTCCTTTTCGGGTCAAGAACGTTTTCCCTTATGGAATGGTGGAGTTAGAACACCCTGAAAAGGGTATTTTCAAGGTCAATGGACAGAGACTTAAACATTACTTAGGAGACAAGAAGGACTTTGAAGAAAGAGCGGAGCTGACCCTCATTCAAATCCATAACTGATCTCCCTTTATTCATTCGGTTGAGCCAACGACGGTAAACAAAACCGCTGGCTGGGAGGCAACCCATACATCTACTAGGTTAGTTTTCCTTTTACTATCATCGTCAATATAGTGATTTGTGGTTTTGCAGGTGAGATTTTAACGAAGAGGACAAGACATGGTCTAAGCCACACCTAAGTGTGTAGGCATTTGTGAAAGGTGTCTCATTCTAGGGGATGACACGGGTATAGGCACGGCCAAGTTACAAGCCGTGCCACAAGGTAAGATTTTTCACAAGTTTTTGTACAGGAGCAGTGCCTGACACGGCTTTGAACACTCCCAGGTTGGCACCCGTGTCATCAATATCTCCTAGGGTTCGAGATTTTCATATATAAGATGCTTTCCCCTACACTTATTTCCTCATTCACACACCACTCCTCTCTACATTTTCATTTTTCTCCTCTTTTTTGGTTCCACTGGTTCCATTGGAGATTTGGACTATTGTGTAGAACAGCCGTTTTAAGAAGTCTTGCTTTTACTTTTGTTTTAACTGTCCTAATTTGTTTGATTCTGGAAGATTGACCAACCACTAATGTTTGAAACAAAAATTGCTGATGATAGTTAGTTTTATTTTCAGTTGATTATTATTTTCTTTTGTTTTGTTTTGTTTTTGTGAGATACAGGCTTTCAGAGTATACCAAACCGTTACGTTTAGCAGGGGTTCTCATGACTTGTGCGTTGCCTGACTTTCTGTTAAAGATCCGGGTTATAGGAGAGTTCAGGGGAGTTTTCATTTTCCTTTTGTTTTCTTTTTGCTTTTATTCTTTGCTTCCCTTTATGCGTTTCATGAGGACATTGGGGACAATGTCTATTGCAAGTGTGGGGGGTTAATTAAACAAAACTAGGATATAAGGGTTGTGCAATCAAAAATGTAAATTCCTCTTATTTAAGGTATATTAGATGATGACTTTTGAAAATCAAGGACTGCTGAGATTTGTTCATACCCCCATGTAAAATTTAAAAAAAAATTATTTTCTTATTTTGTATTAGAGATATGTTGCTAAAATTACAAGATTAAATTCAAGTGAAGTGAACTTACTTGTTATTTAACCTTTACTTTCGGGAGTTGAGATTGGATTAAGGTCACTAGTGAGTATAGTATGCTCTTCTTTTTGCTTAGTAGGTGAGCTATGTAACTTGGAGTGAAGGAGTAAATGATACTTGTAACTTGGTGATTCCTTTTTGAAGAAGTTTCTGAAAAAAAAAAATTTGTTGAGAGTAATTGAAGAATATAATAATATGTAAATAGTTCAGAAGTGGGCCTCATAGACTCGAGTAATTAAGCCTAAGAGATGCCCTTTTTAGGGAATAACATCTATTGACTCGGGTTACGAGCTTGGGATCAATGGCTGAAAGCTTGCTACAAGGGTCGTGACAAAAGTTTGAGAAAACTGAACTTAAATGAGCTTATATGAATGATAGTTGATTGATTGAGATGGTAGAGGTTCGAAGGGGTATCTTAAAACCTAGTAGCCTAAGATCATCTGGTCTGGGACTTATTGACCAAGGAAACCGTCTTAATTAATTTAATTAAATGAGTTAATTGGAGTCGAACAAGTAAATCCTAGGGACGCCTTCTACGCTGAGGGAATAACATCTGTTAACTTGAGTGATGAACTCGGGATTATCGATCGAAAGTTCGTTACATGGGTCGGTTAACTTAGTTAAGTGCTTTAATGGTAAACTCCCAAGATTAACTTAAGAATTGGATGAAATAGAAAAGGAAGAGCTAGGGGACGAGTGGATACAACATGCCTTTAGTCCCTGTTGTGTTGCTTATAACAGTGGTTAAAAGGATTGTATACTTTATTTTACTAGTCTTGATCTTGTGGCAATTTTGACTTTGGGAATTTTAGTGATAAGGGTAATAGTTTAATTTACTTGGATTAGCTTTAGGAATTTTAGTATTTGTATTTTGTATACAACTAATGGTAAGATTGAGTGAAGATTATCAATAATTGGGGTGTAGCATGAAATCGATGATGCTGGAATATCTTCTCGATTGTTGGAACTTATGAGAGCTTGTCATTTGTTTTTTTTTTTTTAATCCGTGTTTGCTTGAGGACAAGCAAAAGCTTAAGTGTGGGGAAATTTGATAAGAGTAAATTAATCCTTATAAATCATAGGCATTAATGATGAATTTGTGTAATTTTTTGAATAAAATCAATGCGGATTCGATACTTAATAGATAAATATATCAGTTTTAGGGTATAATACTAAAGAGAAGTGGAAAGATAACAAAAGGAGCATGATTGGAGCTCAAAAGATCAAGTTAAAGCTACTTATGGACAACATAGGGAAAGCCACACCCGTGTCATGAGCCGTGTGCACGCTGAGGATGAAATTTGTCACTTGGAATGGAAGCACGGCTTGTGATATGGGTGTGCTTGAAGCCGTGGTAGACGCTGAGGAGAAATGGAAGAGTCTAGAGCTTGGCACGGTTTATAATCTAGCGATGTTTCTAGCCGTGCCACACACTAAGCAAGGATGAGGAATTACGGATTATCGACTAAAGGGAGACACGGTTTGAAATCTGGCCGTGTTGGTGGCATGTCAGGCGTATGTTATTCACTTTTCGAGATTTACTTGGAAAATTAAAGATATATTCATATCTTTCTAGCTAAAGATCCTCGGCCATTCCCTTAAGAGTATAAATAGAACCAATAAGAGAGTTAGAGGAGGAGGAGGCACGAGAACAACCCTAGAGAAGAGAAGTTAGAAGAGTTTCCAGAATCGAAGCCAAGATCTTTGTGCTTGTCTCATGGGTTTATTTATGGATTCTAATATTTTCCCTTTTGTTCTCTTTATTAGATCCATGAGTAGTTAATTGTTTTATACCTGATCCCTCGAGAAACCCCTAATTGTCAAGTAATAGATTTGTTGATGTTTTAATGATTAATCCTGATATTTGAGTTTATTCATGTTGCAATCATGGTTTGTTTATCTTGATATGTACGCAGTATTAGGATCGAATTAGATCTCTGTTAATAAGATTGAGAAATCGCTTAATAGAGTAAATCTGGCATGAATAAAAAGACTACTTGTAATCCTAGAGATAGTTTATAGGAGGTTTTCTATATTGAATGAGGTCATGGTGGTCTAGTTCAATTGAGAGTCCTAGGATTTTATTATGATCTAAATTATGTTAATTAAAGAGAGATCTTAATTGACTTAATTAGGGTTAGGGATTATTAATCTTGAGAAAGACCTTAATCTAGTGTAAGAAACTCCGCAGATCAGAGATGTTGTGTATTAATCATTGGAAAGTTTGTAATTGAATAAAAGTTGCATGATAATTAGTGGTGGAACTTGGGTAGGGTATGATTAGATAATTGAAATAACAAAAGGAGTATTTGAATATCTTTAATCTGATCATTTAATTCGTTCCTTTTAGATTTAATAAGTAATTAGGGTAATCGAGTTCATCAATGGTGAGAAGTTAAATAGTAGGATAATCGTTAGTACTTGATGGGTGTCGAATCCAACAAAAATAAAACCTACTCCTAGACAATTATATGATTTGCATATAGTGGTGAGTAGGGTCGAATCCACAGAGATTGGTTAAACTTATTTCTATTCAAGGAGAATAAAAGGGAAAAGAAAAATGGGGGGGTTTTGTTTGTGAATCAAAATAAAGTAAAACAAGGTAAGAAAATCGGATATTAATAAAAGCCTAGCCAAAGGAATCAAGATAGTTTAATTCTAGGAATTGATCATCGATGCAAATGTTTTCTATTTTTAGTTCTAGATAAACTGGTTATGGTTATTAACAAGCTCTAACAACCTATCTCTCCTTACTTCCTTGATAACCTCAGACAAGCGCTTTGAATTATTTCTCTTATTGATTAAACAACCTTAGACAAGCGCTTAGGATTTAATCTATCAATAGCATTAAAATCTAGAGAGACCACCAATTCATGCCAGTAGATTATAAGATAACCTATTTAAACATGATCATACACATCCATAACATGAATTCGATCATCTCTTTTATAACCAAACATGTTATTGCGTCACTAAGACTAGAACAATCAAACAATTACGGATTTGACGTGCTAGTTGACAATATATTAACTTGCAAATTGAGTAGAAGAGCTCTATTCATACCAATCAACAAAGATAATAATGACAAAACATCAGAAGATATATGAATACCTGAAAGCAAAGAATAGAATAAATACAAGTCAATTAGACCTCACAATTCGTGGATAATTAAACATCTATGACCCTTTGGCTAGAAAAGTAGCTTAGCTACTCATGTTCATCAATAAAACGAAAATAAAAAGTAAAGACATGATGAACCCGGTTGCCTGCTCTGCCTCCAAGATGATCCAAGGTTCTTCAAGATCCAAAGATTCAAAAGTTGTCCTCACCCTCTAGGGTTGGTTCTATTTATATTGTTAAAGGGATAACATGTGATCTTTTGCTAGCAAGATACGAAAATATCTTTCCTTTTCCAAGTAGATTTCGAGAAGTGAATCTTCGTCTGCCTGGCACGCCCTACCACACGGCCGTGGGTCAAGCCATGCCTTCCTCTGTGCATAATTCACGTATCATCTTCCGAGTCCAGTGTGTAGCACGGCTCCACCCACGGCTAGATTTTCAACCGTGCCTTCCTCTGTGCATGATCTACAAGTCTTCATCCTTGTCCAGTGTGTACCATGGTTTACACCATGGCTAGATCCTAGGCCGTGTCATCCTCTGTGCATAATCAACAAGTCTTCTCCTTGGCACGTCTAGCTTCCACCACGGCTTCAAGCACGGTTTCTCCCACGGCTGCCACCACGGCCATGCCCTAAGCCGTGTCTCTCTCTGTTGAAAGTCCTCATTTCCGCCTTCTTGTCCAGTGTGTAACACGGTTTACGCCATGGCCGTACCTCAAACCGTGCTTCCGATACACGGCCGTGTACTTCAACCGTGTATCTTTCTGTTGATTCAAAACCAAGTACACGGCCGTGTACTTCAATTACACGCCCATGTACTTCCCTCCGGCGGTGTAAATCCTTGTCTTTGAACCAAGTTATAGATGACTTCTCTAATTTACTTGAATTAGCATCCTTGACTCCATTTAACCTGATTTATCACCATAATAGAATTAAGTACCATTTCCTTATGATTTCTATAAAATCAATAATAATTTAACACAATTTATACTATAAAGATTGAGTATAAAATGGCTATATCAAATTCCCCCACACTTAAACTCTTGCTTGTCCTCAAGCAATTGCATCAAATCAATTGAGAAATCTATCATAGATTATACAAACTTTCTTTTCATCATTCCAAGCATCTATTCATTTGTAATTCATGACTTGTAGTTTTAATGCCTATTACTTCAACCAAACTAGTTTCCTGTGATCAAATTACCATGGGACAAAATTTAATAGCTAATCTAAACAAAACAAACTTTAATCCTCATGTTTAGCAAAAGAATTTTTATTCCAAAAGTAAATACTTAATCCACTAAGGAAAAACACCCAATTAAACTTCATTGGATATTATCAAGCATATAATCCATGCAGTATAAAGTAAAAGCATATGGTATAAGCTCTTTGCTAGATATTCTCCATTTTATACATCTTTGTTTTATTCGATGAATGTTCACATTCATGTTCTTTTGATTTATTCAAGCATCTATTTTGACGGGTTTTTACCCGCTTCTTTTCATGAACTTTTGCCTTTTTCGCCCTTATCATTATAGTGAGTTCATTGAGTTGGCAACATCCCGAGCTCATCACTCAAGTGACCGGGTTTTGAGATACCCCTACGGACTCTTCCTCACTCTAACATTCAAGTTTGAATACTCTTAACTCAATTAGTTAAATCATTGGAGTAATGGCTATGCTTGATTTTTTTTTTTTCACTAAGTGTTATGATTGCTTTACAAACAACTTCAAAGAGTATACAATAGCTAATATAACCTAGAAGTAAACTTGTTTATTTTTCACTTAGGGACTCGACTTACTCTTAGACTTCCAATTCTAAAGCTAAATACAAGGTAAATTTGTTTCTTAAAGATTTCACTATTTAATTTTAACCATGTATTCTAATCACAGCAGTGGGTGAGTAAAACATTTGAACAAGTCAATTTCACATTTTGTAGATGCTTATTACAACATTTAGTACAATCTCTAGATTTCATGATAATTTTGAAAAAATTTTAGCTTAAAATTGCTTAAGGACAAACATTCAGAGTATAAGTTAGTTCTCTATTCTCTATATTGTATTATCCTCTCCCCCACACTTAGCTTGAATAGTGTCCTCACTGTTCCTAATTTAGCACAATTGAAAAGGAATTGACAACTCAAGGAACATTAGAGAATAAGAGAAAGGAAATACTGGTACTTTCCTGGTATTGGAGTTTTCCCCTTAAGCTTTGGAAAGTGTCATCTAATGATATGTATCCTTGCTGCAGCTGATCCAAAGAGTTCAAAACTACACTAAAATCAAAATAAACTAAACTAAAACAAAACAAAACTAAAAGAATTTTTTTTTTTTTTGACATGGGTTGCCTCCCATGAAGTGCCTTTCTTTAACGTCTTTGGCTAGACGTTCCTGGCTAGATGTTTGGATAAGGATCTTGATTCCAACTTGGGTGCTGTGGTGATGGGTTAATAACATCCGCAACAAAAATAGGAGAGATATCGTTAGGATGTTTCATGGCATCATAAATGTTAAATTTAATCACTTCACCATCAAATTCCATAGTGAGGGTGCCATGATTTACATCAATTTTCGTTTTAAAAGTCTTAAGGAATGGTCGTCCTAATAATATCAGTGATGAAGTATGAGAATCACTATCGTCCATGTCAAGCACATAAAAATCAGTAGGAAAAACCAACCCATTGACTTGAACTAAAACATCCTCTAGAACTCCCTCAAGATAAACATTGGACCTATCAGCAAGTTGAACAATAACACCCGTTTCCTTCAAAGGACCAACATTTAAACGTTGATAAACAGACAAAGGCATGACATTGATAGAAGCTGCTAGATCACACATGGCTTTAGCGATTCCAAGATTACCTATTTTGCAAGGAATAGTAAACATACCTGGATCCTTACATTTAGGGGGAAGCTTCTTCTGAATAATAGCTGAAACATTTTCACTCACACTAATCTTTTCATTGCCTTTCAGCTTCCTTTTGTTAGTGCACAAGTCTTTAAGAAATCTAGCATAGCGCGGTATTTGCTTAATTGCATCAAGCAAAGGAATATTTACCTCGACTTTGCGAAAAGTTTCCAGAATCTCTTTTTCTTCTGCTTTATTCTTGGATTTCGCCAATCTGGAGGGGAAAGGAGGTGGTATCAATGTGACCTTCGGTGGCTCAACTAGAGACTTGCTAATCTGGTCGCCCTGCTGGCTCGAAGTCGAAATCTCTTTCTTGGTCTCTTCCTCAAGATTAGACGGATGTCCTTTCTTATTTGATCCCTGCAATTCTGTTCCACTTCTCAAGGTAATTGTATTAACGCTTTGCTTCGGTTTGTAATAGTTTGAGAAGGTAACTTACCTTGAGTTTCTAACCTGTTTACAGCTGAAGCAAGTTGGCTTACCTGATTCTCCAAGTTTTGAATGCTTTTCTTTGTTTCCTCCTGAAATTGTTTGGTATTCACAGCTAGAGACTTAACAATATCCTCAAGGGGCATACCTGAAGTGGAAGGAGCTTGGGGTACGTGGTGTGATAGCTTAGGCTGGAATTGTTGGACATGTTGAGGGTTATTGCCATATCGGAAGTTAGGATGATCCCTCCATCCAAGATTGTAAGTATTCGAGTAGGGGTCATACTTCCTTTGTGGCTGTCCTGGGAATCCTCCTACAGCATTGGCGTGTTCATGATTGTCATCTTGTAATGTGGGGCACATGTCGGTCGGATGATTAGGAGCAGCGCAAATTCCACAAGCCTTCACCTGCTGCGTTTTTCCAAGAGCTAGCTGCTGCACAAGGGAGGTAAGATTAGAAATTTGATGTTCAAGGTTAGACACACTTACCTCATTTACCTTCCTTGAAGATGCATCATGCCTATACCCAAATTGTTGCGAATTGGCAGCCATAATGGAGATCAATTCCCTAGCTTGACCAGGGGTTTTGTTTACTATGGCGCCTCCACTTGCAACATCCATCATCTTTCTTTCCATCGGAAGTAGGCCCTCGTAGAAGTATTGGATAAGGAGTTGTTCAGATATCCCATGTTGTGGGCAGCTTGCACACAATTGCTTGAAGCTCTCCCAATACTCATGAAGAGTCTCGGTGTCCCTTTGTTTTATACCACAAATTTCTCTTCTTATACCAGCGGCTCTAGATGCGGGGAAGAATTTGTCCAAGAAGAGTCTTACCATATCTGTCCAAGTGGTGATAGAACCTGGAGGCAAATAAAACAACCAATCCTTAGCTTTAGTAACTAAAGAAAATGGAAAAGCACGTAACTTGATTTGATCGTCGGTTATTCCTTGCGGCCTCATACTAGAACACACTATATGGAACACTTTCAAATGCTTATGAGGATCTTCATTCTCAAGACCATGAAAGGTGGGTAGCAGATGTATTAACCCAGATTTCAACTCGAATTCCACAGCTAGTTTGGGATAGTGAATGCAAAGTGGTTGTGATTCACATCCGGTGCAACTAACTCCCTTAATGTTCTCTCGGGATTTGCCATATTGTCTTCTTTTTCTGAATCAAGGAATGAATCAGACAAATCCGATGCTAAGTTCTGTCTAGTGGATGATCTAGCTTCTTGTCGTAGTCTCTTTAGAGTCTTCTCAATCTCCGGATTATAAATTAGTTCACCTATTTGAGAAGAACGAGTCATACAAGAATAAAAATAAATTTGACACCAATCCCCAGCAACGGCGCCAAAATTTGATGGGTGTCGAATCCAACAAAAATAAAACCTACTCCTAGACAATTATATGATTTGCATATAGTGGTGAGTAGGGTCGAATCCATAGAGATTGGTTAAACTTATTTCTATTCAAGGAGAATAAAAGGGAAAAGAAAAATGGGGGGGTTTTGTTTGTGAATCAAAATAAAGTAAAACAAGGTAAGAAAATCGGATATTAATAAAAGCCTAGCCAAAGGAATCAAGATAGTTTAATTCTAGGAATTGATCATCGATGCAAATGTTTTCTATTCTTAGTTCTAGATAAACTGGTTATGGTTATTAACAAGCTCTAACAACCTATCTCTCCTTACTTCCTCGATAACCTCAGACAAGCGCTTTGAATTATTTCTCTTATTGATTAAACAACCCTAGACAAGTGCTTAGGATTTAATCTATCAATAGCATTAAAATCTAGAGAGACCACCAATTCATGCCAGTAGATTATAAGATAACCTATTTAAACAAGATCATACACCTCCATAACATGAATTCGATCATCTCTTTTATAACCAAACATGTTATTGCATCACTAAAACTAGAACAATCAAACAATTACGGATTTGACGTGCTAGTTGACAATATATTAACTTGCTAATTGAGTAGAAGAGCTCTATTCATACCAATCAACAAAGATAATAATGACAAAACGATCAGAAGATATATGAATACCCTGAAAGCAAAGAATAGAATAAATACAAGTCAATTAGACCTCATAATTCGTGGAGAATTAAACATCTATGACCCTTTGGCTAGAAAAGTAGCTTAGCTACTCATGTTCATCAATAAAACGAAAATAAAAAGTAAAGACATGATGAACTCGGTTGCTTGCTCTGCCTCAAGAT
>JBBMOL010004329.1:0-10732 GCA_037954665.1 Laguncularia racemosa | reverse complement strand
CCACTGCCTAGTACGATGTTGCCATGCCAACATGCAATTGAAATCCACGTGACTTGCGTGGGGAAGTTAATTCATGCAAGGATTCAAATCTCTAAAAAAGAGTAAAATTAATTCGACCTATTCCATGACAAACTAATGTGTAAAACATAGAAAATAAAGTAGTGTAAATAGATTAGGATATAGGACTTGCAATAGTTAATTAACTAAATACTTTTTTATCAATTAACTAATATAATTTATGCTTAGGCAGAAGATAATCACTATACTCTAGTATATGGATAGCTTAAAAGAAAAAATCATAGGAAATAACTAAACCAATCAAGAATTCAATTATCAAAATATGATATATTTTATTATCATAGTCGTTAACATCATATCCCAATATTCTAATTTATTGGCTCATTGATTTCATCTTATTACATATTGCTATTCTTATAATTCAGATCATAAGATTAAATTTTACAGGCTAGTAATTTCATTTTGCCTATGTAAAAGCACAACTAATATAGTTAGGAGCTGGTTTTAGTTTATATGGGTTTGATCTCATCTTATCAAGATTAATATTGCGTACACTATTTATTGCACTTGCTAGTATTATGTGTACGTTTGTTTTTAGAATAGTATTCACACGTATCTATTATCTTCTTATATATTGCTACTTATTTTAGGGTAATGAATTTCACAGTGAAACCTTTAGTAAACTTTTATATTGAAAATTATTTTACATTTCCAATATGTAATTCTATAAAAAAAATTAAAAAATAAAAAGTAACCATAGTCAGTATTAATATTTATGAATATACACTTTAATATAAAAATATATATATATATATATAAATGAAAAAAATCAAATATATAATTTTACATAATAGATTAATAAACCTTCTAAAAAAATTTATCATTTTTTATTTACACTTTCAAGTTTTTATATATATTTAATTCGCATAAAATTTTAGAAAACTGAAATTTTTGCTCAAATATTGTATTGTTTAGCTTGACCCAAATTAGCTTACACAAGAGCATAATGGGCTCACCATTCTTCTTGCATTCTTTTTCTTTTTTCTTTTTTTAATTTTAGCTATACTATGAGATAAAAAATAGAATTGTAATTCCTAAAAGATAGAATAAAGATATAATAACTATCATTTTATTTAATTCACTTAAAATGATATTGTAATAAATTAGGAATACATTTATAATCAATGTATCTTTACTTTAATTCATGACTAAACTATTGGGTTTATGACCCATAGATAGATATATATATTAAATATATGCTAATAAAAAAGAAAAAAGAAACGACTACTCTTTTATGTTACGTATAGTATGCAGGACAACTTCGAAATGAAATGGTACAGAATTGAATCAAATGGAAATGAATGGAATGCAAAGGAATACACTAGAATTGTGAGTCTCTGTCTTAAATTCAAGAATCAAATGCCTACTCAAAGATAAAATCCTCAATTCCGAGAAATCACATTACCACCTTTCAAAGTCACATCCAAATATATGAATAGAAGTAAAACATGAAATCATGATTTTATTATAGGACCATTCATATGTATCAAGCATACCACAAGTTCTATAAAAGAAATGTAATTTGTTTTTTGGCATATATAAGAATTTCGTATAATAACTATTTTGTAAACAAAATACAATAGTTATAACAAAAAAATAATTATTTTGTTTCATTCCTACCAAGTTAACAATCATGGTGTTAAGAAATCATATATTTCAACCAATATCCTGTCGCAACTACACTCCATGCCTTTGTAGTAGACGGAATAACATCCTTCCTGACTTACCAATTTGCAGATTATTGCTTAGGGCCCAAAATTGAGATACAAACATGACAACTACTAAGACAGTCCACACTATAGTGGCTACTCCTTCCACCCAAGCATAAACACTAATCAGTAAATGATGTGACCATGGCTTTATTAGTGAATAGAAATTGTGTAAGAAGTTATGAGAATATAAAATACAATCAAAGAATTAAAGAACGGGACCTTAGGAGTTAACTTTGAGCTAAGCAAAAGAGCCTAGAGCTCTCACTTCCACTTTTGGGAGTACACCACTACAAGTTCTTTAATTTTCCGATCTAGAGTATGTCCTCCTTGCTTTCTTTCCATTTGTATTATCTACTAGTAGTCATATTTACGAAATTATTGCTCCCTTTATTTACTAAAAGCCTCTTACTTATTTACTTTACTCATATTTACAAAATTACCACTCTCTTTGATTACTTAAAAACCCTCCCTTAATTTCCACCCAACAAAACTACAGAAACATTGCACTGCATAGCACACAAAGGAACACACCACCACCCAACACAATATACAACACAACACAACAAAACTCATGTAACACAACACACACACTACAAACACATACTCCACTACACTACTTCTCCTCCTCCTATACACCCTTAATAATGGTTGATGAATTCTAAGGATTGTATCAATGTAAAGTTATGAAATTGTAGATGTGTTTCGTTTACCCAATGTCAAAAATCAGAAGTTGATCACATCACCTCAAGGACGTAACTCTTGACAAAAACTATACACCAACTTCCATGTCTCATGGAAGCTTTATGATCAGAGTCAACAGCTGGTTTTTTTTTTTTTTTCCAATGAGATCAACCAGACACCAGTCAGAGCTGGTGGATCCTGTGAAATTTACTCAGACAGAACTAGCTTAGCAATCTAAAAGGCACTTGATATCTCATCCCCTAAACCAACAAGTACATATTGCCTGAGATGACCAAATGAAAATGATCAACATAGCAAGAGCGTTTTAGGTTCTTGAATATGAGTTCATACGAAAAAATAATGGCATTCTTACATTCTTTATAGAAAACCTACAAGGGGCAGTGAAAAGCAAGTATACGAGGATTGAATGGCGACCATGATCATAACAAAAGACACAACTACAAATTCCATTCATGGATGTAAAGTGTTCTTCTATCACGATCATCATTAACTCTTTTATGGTTTCTAGTAAAATTATCGAAACAGCTTAATTCTACTATGTTCTCTTCCAGCGAAGAGAAATCACTAACTTTGCTTTAACAACCTTGAAGTTTTAATTTCCACAACTATCCCGCCCTTTATACATCTCCGCAAAATGGTATCCTTACCTTCAGCTCGTGTACGTTACTGGAAAGTAGTTAGGCTACCAAAATTTCTTTACCGTTCGTCTACTTCTGGAGTCTGGACCGAATTCTCATTTTGAAATTCTTTTTGAAGTTGTTCCCATGATTTTGATTTTGCTTCCAGTACAACATCATCAAGGAATCCTCTATTACGAAATTCATCAGGTACATGGCTCTTATATATTTCAAACTGTTCTTGGGCTTCTTCCTTCTTGTCCAGCAGACTGTATATTATACCCTGCAACCAGTGAACAATTATTTCAACACAATTTATAATCCATCTGTGCCTTTAGTTATGTCTAAAAATCTACTGCAAGATCCAACAAAACTACCTCTTTTTAATCCATTAAGTGAATAATATACGGCATGAAAGTGATTCCCATGGACCAATTAGCAGACTAGCCAAAATCCTCCCTACATAATTTAACTTGAAGAACCTCAAATGAGAAGCATAGCAAAGCGGAGGATAAATCTAACTACAGTAATGCTTACGTGAAATGACTATTCCTTTTTTTTTTTTTTCTAGGGCATAGAATTTAAATGACTTAGAACCTCAGCCTTACTTCCATCATGAGAAAAGGGAAAACTTGTATTAACATGACCGAGCGGGATGTTAGAACGTCAACCTTACTTCCATCATGAGAAAAGGGAAAAGATGTATTAACATGACTGAGCAGAATGTCTATCCTGGTCAAATTGTTCGACGGTCGGAGGTCCTCGTTGGCGGTGTTCCGACATCTGTGTCCGTCGATTAAGGGGGGTTTCCAAAGCTTTCGATGACAAAGAATCCAATGGTGGTGGTGGTTTTCTTCGAAATCACTTCTAAATGGTAGTTCGGTGCTTGATCGATGGTTGTGGTATGGGAACTCCGGCGAGCTTCGAAACCTATATGTTTTCCCTCTTTTTTCTCTCTTTCGATCGGTGCCTTTGCTTCCCCACATTGTGCTTTATTTATACACATCATAAATCGAGCTGAATAAGCTCGGATTTCCTCCAATTACCATGAATCAAATCTTCTATTGAAACCCATCTCCGATTTGCTTTAATTTATGTAAATCTTTGATTTTATTGCAATTTGATTCTAATTGGATGATATTTATCTTATTTCAGTTAAAGATTTAATGGATTTGTGCAAAAAATCGCATCAAAAGAGCCGAATTTCAATTTTCCACGGCCGAAGAGCATTTCGAATGGAGGTTGAAGACAACCACGCGCGTAGCGCGTGTGCTCCCTCTATCTAATTAGATGTCACCACGTGTCCTAAGTAAATAAAAAAAATGCAAAATACGGATTTACCTTCCCCGTGATTCGATCCCCTGAGCAGAATGTCTACCTTGCACAATCTACCAATGAAGAGCCAGGCCAAGTGATTGCTTTTGGAAAATGAGCGGAAAAAAACATAACATTGCACTTTGCCTGTTCGATTCACGGAGGTATTGTTATTGGGTACAGATGTCTCTGGCTCACAAAAGGTGCTAACTCCCTTTCGTAATAGAAGCACGTATTAACAAATTAATTTGATTAATTCATCTAGATATGCAGGTTGTAAAATAAAGGGGAAGAGTTGATGTATAACCATCAATGCCACGTGTCTATAATTTACATATGTTATGAGCGTGGGTGTGAATTTGGATAGAGGGCAGTCGAGTTTTATCATCAAGCTAGATGACTAGGAACTTCTCATAGTGCAAGAAGATGGTAGAATACATTTTAAGACTTTTGGCAGTTCGAAAATGCTGTTCAAATTAAAGTGGCTATTTTGGAATGTTAATATCTTGATTAAGGAATAATTGTGCACGTAGTTAAATGTGGTGGCTCTGTTTAATGAGTACCACTGCAAAATAATAAAAATAATATTAATAATAATAAGATAATAATATGCGTTTTAACTGTTTCTTAATCAGTTTGAATCACTTAAAAACAGTTTGATTTGAATGGTGATCGCAAACAAACCATAATCAGTTCAAATATGACCTAAATGCCTAAATCTTCATCTTATGCTGTGGATAATGACAAATGCTTTGCAAGAAAATTAAATTTAGAAAACATCAAATACATGGGATTTCTCCACCGATTTTTTTTTTAACTAAAAATCGACCATATGTAATTGAGAAAACTAAAGAAGAGTTTCTTAAATATATCACTACTTTGAAAAACTCCCTTTATTAAAAAAAAAAACTCTCTACTTTATTGTTAAATTCAATTTGGTGAGTTTCTTACATATTAATTTGTAACTATTATAGATTCTTTATTTATAAATATTAAGGCAAAAAGTAATTAAAAAGAAAAATTAAAAGAAAGTCTTTAAAAAAAAAGTCCTTTTCAAGGATCTCCCCTACTAAGGACCTCTCATTGGTTGAGATCTACTTAAGGGAGTTCTTGGCATTGGAATTTACGATAAGAAATCATATGTTTTATGTTTTATGTTATTTTATTACATGGAGTCGTATTTGTGTATTTGGTTTAAAAAAAAAACATAATTGGGCGGTTTTCATTCTTTTTTTTTTTTGCTCAACTAATGGTGGTCAAACATTGGGCAATGGAGACAACAAATATATGTGTTAGTTTACTCAATTTGCTTAAATATTTGCTTATGATTGACTGAGACAACATCGAGATAATACATGAGAAACAGTGAATATTTATCCCATTATATTATATTGCTACATCAACATTATTACCTTAAATCAAATCCTATGATGAGTATAACAACAAGAAAAATTAAAAACCTAAAACTCGAGCTTATAGTTACTTGCATATCTCCATCTGCAAATATTAATCTATGTTCCAATGACCAAATGATATACACCTCAACATCAAGGGTAACAAGCAAAAGACAAACCCAGGATCATATGATTGGGTGAGTCAAACATACCTTAATTAGTTAAAGCATCGTTAAATAATATCTACTTATTGTCATAATTATATTGCATCTTACATATGTAAAAGAATTTTATTAATGATTTGACCTACAGGAATTCCTAAAACCTAATGGCATAGAAAAATTCTTTTAAGAAATGATCAAGGCTAATATGTGTACTTCGTAAGAAAATAAAACAATAAACCTCTTACCTTTTCATTATGACATATATAGTAATTAAATTTTGCCAATCAATTTATAAGAAAAAAAACTAATGTATAAAACTTGTGTAACTTTTGTTTTCAACAAAAATAGATTTAAAAAAAAATTGAATATGAAACTAGAAGCAAAAATAACAAATTTGCATAAATATGTGTACTATACTATTTCTTTTCATGATAACTTTAGATGATTGTTTCATTAGCAATACTAAGAAAATTGTCATTTGAATATAAGTTATTAGGTAATAAATTATTCAATTATCCAAATTCATTTTCATGATTTTAATTATAAAGAATAATGTTACTAAACAAAGTCATATAATTGGTTTATTTACCCATAGTTTAACATGTAACCACTTTGATATGCTTATTATTGTATTGTAACTTGTTCTTTAAAATATACATTCAATTTTTTTTAATTAAAAATAAATTCCCCCCTCCCCTTAACACCTACCCTTTAATACACACACACACACACACACACACACACACACACATATATATAAAGGGGGTCCCTAGTAACATTTGCATGCTGCTAAATAGAATTCAATGGAATTCTTCTTGTCCCTTGAGCAAATTTAGATGAATTAAATGTTAAAAGATGAGAAAACATTTTTTACAAGTTGCAATTCCATTAGAAGTGCACTAATTAGCAATCATCCTTGAGAGACTACGAATTGGAGCACTATCCTTCATATTTTATCAATCTTGAAAACCTAAGCAAGAAATGTGCTAAGTTTGTACTAAGTCTAAATAAAACATGCTTAGTAGGATTATAAACATTTGGGAGCAATATGTAAAGCCGTCGGTACCAATTTCAATGTGTTTTTTATTTATTTTACTAATGTTGTTGTGTAATTCTCACTTTAAGGTTTTAGGCCTTGCTTGAAACTAGTTGTGCTCTCAAGAAATGAGAGTGGGCCTACAAAACAAATACACTTAAGCTAAGGGATGGCACCAAAGGTTACTACAGCTAACCATTTCAATGTTAAAGTCAATAAGAGTTCAAAGAGAGAATAGGGAATTCACAACAACAACTAGGTAAGTGTATAGGTAGTGTATAAAGGTTGTATATCCTCTACAGTGACTAATGGAGCCTTACATATTATGTGAAGGATAGATGGCTATTGGCAAACATTCACCTACCCCATGGGCTACTACTAGTCATCAAGCATTTAATGTTATGGAATGCATTTAATATTGTGTGTGCTCCCTTAGATAACTGAGAGCAAACCTTAAGGGTGTTATAATACTAGGTTATATTATACGTAACACTTGTCTTCTTCCCCATCCCTATTATAGGACATTATGTGGACTGGCCGTTAGGCTTTAAGGCCCACAAAGGAGAAAAGGGTATCAAGCACTGATAAGTGGCTTACATCTGTTGACTAGTAGTTTAACATTAGTAGCATATGTTAGTCATAGTTAGCAGTTAAATAACTTTCATTAATTTAGTTGGAAGTTGAATGAGTCAACTAGATACATGAAGAATATAGAGAGTAGAATATATGAGCTTTGTTTTTGCATATTGTTTCATTAATTGAGATATTACAAAATATTATAGAATCAAAAAACAATTTCTCTTTTGACTTTCTTCGATTCTTACATCGATCATTAGTGATTACAACAAATAAATACTAAAAATTTACTAAAACAAAATAAACTCTGATAAATTGATTGGAAACAAAAACTTTGAACTATTTAAGTAACACTATCTAATCTACTTAGAAGTTTAGTCAGGTGATGCATGATCTGAAAAGTATCTTTGTTCAATAATGTCAAAAAATTGCCCACACGATCCTTTTACATTGTAAGGGACATGTTCTGGATCTCTTTTAGCAAGGAAGCTTTTGTATTTGTCATAGGACAAGTATGTAACAGTAGACACTTTAGATTCCTACCCAAGCAACCAAAGAGAAAAATGTCAAAATATTAAATCCTTTATTGGCATTTCATCATACAAATCACATACTTCTTACTACTAACCTAATCATTTAGTTGTTTACACATTAAAAAACAACAAATTCGGTATCATAAAACAAATAAAATATGTATAAGTTCCATGAAACAAGGATTGAAGTTCTTACCAAACCTAAAGAGTGAAGGTCTTAAGTGGAATGGGATCTTGAGCCATAACCAAATAAACATTGCAAAATTCATTATTGATGAATGTGCCACCATTTAAGACATTATGGAGAGAAGAGTTAGTTTACAAAGGGAGACATATACTGGATCCAATTCTCAAAATGCAAAAACCAACCTCTTCTAGAGAAATACAAAAATCAATTCAAATGCATCCTTTGGAAGGGTAATGCCTAGCTCCTCCTGAAGTTCCCTCATCCTTTGGAAGGGTAATGCCTAGCTCCTCCTGAAGTTCCCTCCTAATAGAAGTGATGGTATTAGCTGTTATAGCAAATGATACTCATGCATATAATATTGGTAACTCCACCACAAGACATTACAAGCCAAAATTTCAACATCTTAAAATCTTACCCTCTTAAACCTTAAAAGTTAAGAAATAATTTGGCACATGTTTTCAATCTTATAATATAATCTACAATTTATGAATTTTAAGTGTGTTTAGGAAAAAGAGATTAACTTGAATAAAACAAAAGCAAATAAGTATGCTTCTATCATATTTCCCTTGATTATTTTTGTAAGCTTATTAAATGAATTAATTATTATTTAGCACTATAATTGAATGCTATACTATTTATACTAAATGGGGAGGTAGGTGACCGATTTGGATTGGCCAATCATAGGCTTATTAAGGATGGATTTGGAATAAACTAACTTGTAGTAAGCGTCACGCCTTTCGAGTTGTGGGGAGCCAATCATTGATACACCGTGACTATAGCCACTATAGGTCATAAAAATTGAAATGTGATTAACCATTGTCACAATTGTGATATGAGACACAACTTCGAACATCGGAAAACTAGACTTTTGATAGTTGATACTTGACAATGAACCCAATATAAGATGATTTTTGCTATTGGCTTTGGAATTTGATATTGATTTTTGAGTAACAATATGGATTCATTATTGAATCCAAAATGTCATTATTATTTATTTATGCTGGCAGCATTTAAACAACTAATAATAAAGAAAATGTGCATTATGAGCATTTATTCTGTTGCATTTGGAGGTTTCGAGATCTCATGAATGTTACAAGCTATGTGTTTATAGGTAGAGTTTTTACTTGTTAGATTTTATAACCGATCTTATTGTGGAACTTCTCATGTCAATATTAACCGATATTGAATAAAGAAAATGGAAAAGAGTGCAGTTTTCTAACTTAAAATGTGCTTAGAAGAGATTAAGCATAGTGCATGGCAGACAAGCATGCCATTCAAGTTAGAGATATGATAAGGTTATCAATATTTTGCAATTTTGGAATACTAAAAATGTTAAAAGGAAAAGAAAAAATTGTTTGTTTCATGCATTTTTGTTTATTTATGATCTATATATATTTTATATCTATTTTGTGCCTATTTGTGCCTTTATTGTTTTCTATATCTTTACTATCAAACAAAGAATTCCAAAACTACCAAAATGGTCACTAAGCCAAAAAGGCCATAAAACTGTGCAAGTTGAGAGCTTGCTCAATTGAATGAAAGAGAGGAAGAGAGAAGTGGGTATTACTAGGTAGTTACGAGAGAGGACTTGCCGGTAGAAATATGACCAACACAAGATATATCCCACTTGCCAGGCCATTCATTCTTGTAGTCAGCTCACTTTTGGATGTTATGATGCAAACTCCTCTATGATAATCTTTATCATGATGAACTTGGTTCCTACATCACACCATCACTATTATAACCACTAACTTAACAAATAAAATTAAAGGCTTCATCAAACTTATATAGGTATATTTTTTCTGCCAAAATACGTTGTTATAAACAACAATCGGTTTTTAATGAAAAGTAATAATAGAAAGCAAAGCAAGAGTGTAGATGGATAACAAACACAAAAAAAAACAACAATATAATAGCAAGAAAAATATATTTTTGCTACTAGCTTAGTATCTCATTATTACGTGATAGTAAAAACCTACCGACACAATGATGATAGTTATAAAAAATCTTAAACCTTCGACCATAAAAAAAAAATCCTAAAAACATTTTCCTTCAAATAAAAACACTATAAGTCGAATGAAAATGCTTGCTGGGCTTAGAAATACCGATCTTCTCGCCGATTTTGGTGAGAACGTCCAAAATCAAGAGACAAAAGACTCCTATTTTATTGTGGCTGTGGATTACCCATGAGTTCAACTTTTGGTTCTATTTACAGTGGCTTTAAAAGACTTGCTTCTATATTATATGATATATATATATATATATGGATTTCTTTGTACTATGTAGAGTAATATTTATATTATTCCAAATACAAGCATACATATGTATTATTTTATATGATATAATAGCATGTATGTGTTATAACTAAAATATAATTTATATTATATACCAAGATATAGTTTATATCGTGATTAAGGAA
>JBBMOL010004328.1:0-10742 GCA_037954665.1 Laguncularia racemosa | reverse complement strand
CTTTTGAAACAATGACTTATGGAAAGGCCCTCAAAAACTCTACCTCCCTTACATATCTCCTATTCAACTTGTGTTGACTCTTTAAGTGTTTCAAAGGTTCATGGTCAATGTGAATCACAAACTCTTTAGACCAAAGGTAGTTGTTGCCACGTTTCCAAAGCCCCAACCAATGTATATAACTCCTTATCATATTTCAGGTACTTCAATGTGTCTCCATTTAGCTTTTGCTAAAGTATGTGATTGGTCTTTCCTCTTGCATAAGAACAACTCCAATACCTAAACCTGAAGCATCACATTCAATTCAAATGTTTTAGAAAAATTAGGTAAAGTAAGCAAAGGAGCACGGTTAGTTTATCTTTAATTAATTGAAAAGCCTTTTCTTGTTCTACTCCCCACTTAAACTCGACATTCTTCTTGATGACTTTAGTGATTGGTGCAGCTATGCTACTAAAGTCCCTCATAAATCATTTGTAAAATTTCGCAAGCCCCTGGAAACTATGAACTTAGCTCAAATTAGTTGGACTTGTCTATTCTTGTATGCTTGAATTTTCTCCTCATCAACTTGGATTCCCTATGAACTAACAACAAAACCAAGGAAAACAAGTCTATTTGTACAAAAAGTGCACTTCTTAAGATTAGTAAATAGCTTTTCCTATCGTAGCACTTCCAAAACAAAAATTCAAATGAAATAAATGATCATCTAAATTCTTACTATAAAATAAGGATATCATCAAAATAGACAACTATAAATTTCCCAATAAAAGCTAGCAAAATATGGTCCATTAATCTCATGAAAGTACTTGGTGCATTAGTTTAACCCGAAAGGCATAACCAACCATTCATATAAACCATACTTTATTTTAAATGCAATATTCCACTTATCTCCTTCTTTCATTCTAATTTAACGGTACCCACTTTTCATATCAATTTTAAAGAAAATATAAGAACCATGTAATTCATCTAACATGTCATCTAATTGAGAAATAGGATGACGATACTTTACCATTATGTTGTTGATCGCTCAACAGTCGACACATATCCTCCATAACCCATCTTTCTTAGGAACTAAAATCACGAGAATTGCACATGGGCTCATGTTTTCTCTCACATATCCCTTATCCATTAGCTCACTAACCTGTTTTTGGAGTTCCTTTGTTTCCTCAGGATTACTCTTATAAGCGGATGGTTTAGAATGGTGCATTGGTACAAAGTCGATTTGATGCTCAATTCCTCGAATGGGAGGTAATCCTTTTAGAATTTCATTTGGAAGACATCTTCAAATTCTTGCAATAGAGAAACAACATAACTTGGCAAAGAAGTGTCAAGTTCGTCAGAGCTAAAAATTACCTCTTTGTATAAGAGTACTATCATAGGTCTCTTTGTTCTTAAGAACAAAGCCTTCTTAATATCATTAGCCCTTACATAAAAATTTTCTTTTCTCTTTATTTTATCTCACTATTCAATTCTCTCCCATTCTTTTCTTTTCTCTTTTCTCAGACTCTCTCTCTTTTCTTTACAGCAGCACTCACTCTTTATTTTCACTTGCTCTTTTTTGTTCATTCTCTCTTTGTAACCTTACTTGAACCATATCATCCATTTCTATATAATGTTGAAACTCCACCACATTCTATATACCCTGATTCAAGCTTGCAAAAAACCTAGCCATAGAAAGCTTCCGGGTCCCCCCTCAACATTCACCCTGATCTTTCGCAATCTCCATCCCCTTTAAAAATTCCTCCACACTTCTTTTCCCCCCTCCCTCAGATTTTGAAATTTTAAATTATAAAAAATCCCTATAATAATAAGGGGGAATAAATTGCTTCCTCATTGCACTCTTTATCTCCTCCTAAGTCTCTACTAGTGGCTCTCTTTTTCCTCCTCCAAACTCGATAACACTTGGTCCTACCAAACTATAGCACAGTCCAGAAAATTCTATGGTAGCTTTCCCAAACCTTCTTAACTTCAAATAGTTATGACAATAAAAAACCACCCCTCCCTTTTTTCTCCCCCCTCAAGATATACATTAAGATCATTCTTCTATTAAAAGGGGAAGGGAAATTTTCATCTTTATTTTTCCCTAATTGCTATCTTCTTCTTTCCAAACCCCCCCTACTTCCTCCTATTTTTTCCCCTATAACCCATGAAAAAAATCCTGTTTAAGTTTTAGTTTAGCCCCTTCTCCCCCCAAAACATCCTCCTCAATACGCACTACCCTTCTAGGCATTTTATCCCTCCTATGTCTACAGAAGCAATTTGAGCCCTACCCCAAAATTCTTTTCCCATCTACTCCTGAAATTAAATCCATCTCTACTCTGAACATCCTCCTTATCTCAATAGTCAGAGTCTCCTGATCAATTTCATGTTAACAACCCCCCATTATACTATCAGGAAAATTGCTTTTTAGACATTTTTTTTTACAAAAAACAAAAAAAAAAGATAATAATAGAAAAGTACAGACCTCCCCGAATCACCCCCTCGCGTGTTTTTTACTCAATCAATAAAATCTCTCTAATCACTTATTTTTTATTCTAAACAAGATTAAATTTTGGCTTTTGAAACACTCTAATGGTCTCACCACTCTTGCCCTTACCCCTCACAATCTCTTTCCCCAATTTTTTTTAGAACTAAACCCAAAAAATTTAGGGTTTATCCTGCAAATTCAACAAATTCCTTATTGTTGGAATCAACGATTTTAACAAGTCACAAAAATTTTTTCCCCAAAAAATTTAAACCAAAACAATTATGATTTTTTAAGTCTTCAACACAACAATTGCCAAGAATCTTAATTTTTTTTATAAAAATTTTTTCCCCTCTTTTTTTTTTTACTATTTTTGGGCGTAGCGCGGAAGCAAAAACGAAACGAATTCGAAATTGGAAATTTGGGTTTTACACCAAAAAAAAGACACAAAAGCTTTGATGCAAATTTGGTTGCACACAACCCGGAAATTAGAGGGGAAAAATCTCTCTCAAAGTGTATTTCAAATGTATTTTAAAACGTAACCCTAACCTCTCTGACCAAAAAATATTTATATGGGCCCCCTAAAAAAAATCTAAAAAGGGCCAAAACTATACGTACACGGGAAGAAATAATAAAATACGCGTCATAAAAGGGCCCTTTTACACGGCCGGGGTATATAAGCCGGGATGACCTGTGAATACTCTTGTCTAGGGACAAAAGGTCCCAAATTTCCCCGCCGTGAAAGACACCGTGTTCCCCGTCTGTTGGAATCCAGGTCGAATACACGGTCAGGACACCCCGGCGTGGGATGGGGCCGGCATGCTTCTGTGGGAAAACCCCGATAGAATTTCACGGTTACGACACCTTTTGTGTTTTGGGGGCCGGTATTCTTCTGGGGAAATCTAAATTTAATGCACGGTCCCAGATGTACGGCCGTGTATGGGGGCCGTGCATGCTTCTGTGGGAAAACTGCAGCGGGTGCACGGTCGTCTCCCCGGGCCCTGTGAGGAAGCCGTGTATTCGTCTGTGAAAATCTGATTGAGTACAAGGTCTCTATACACGGGCCCTGTATTCAGGGCCCTGTGTCCCCCCGTCTCCATCCGTAGGTCCCTTTTTCTCCATCATATTTAAACATCTTCGTTTCCCGAGACATCTTAGCTTAAATTTGACTTAGATTATTTTATTCTTCTTGGGTTGATGCAAGTATTGCTCCCATCTTAAATTTCTTTTATTAGCCCATTAAGTGCATCCTTAAGGGCGCTTAGCTTGAAAGTCGGGTCATAGGGGCCAACTGGATCTCAAGAGGATTGCTTCCATTTCCTATATCGGTTGTTTACACTTTCTACATCACAATACCCTTAGAGTGAGGAAAACCTTAGGAAAATTTTTGCATATAATACAATTGAGGTTAGATTCTTGGAAAATTTTTTTATAAAACAAATTGGACGGTAAGGGTTAAGATAAGACTTTGATTTTTGGGGAAAATCTCTACAAGTAAGTGGTTAAATTTTAATAATTTAATATCTTTATATTTAAGTATTTCAAATAAAAATTTAGAGATGTTGAATCAAACTAGGGTTGAAGAAAATTTAAATTTGGAAAATTGGGAAGAAGAATTCATGTGGAGTAATGGGGTCTGGCTAAGTACACGCCCCTGTACCTACCTGTGTGGGTTTTGAGAAGAAAACAATAAGTTGGGAGGGTTTACTCTTAATGCCTATATACCTACTTTTTATAACTTTTCATGGCCATGTACTTGGGTGTGTAAAATATGAAAGTGTACAAAAAGCAAATGACCGTATACATGATTGAATTCCCCACCTGCTATGTGCATAGCCCAATACCGACCAGTTCACCAAACATTCTTAAACCGAATTTAAATTTTTATTTTTTTGTTTCCTAAACCCTAAACCTTAGCTTAACTTAGGAACTTAGCAAAGGTAAAAAAAAAATTTTTCCAATAACTAGGGGAAAAAAAAAAAAGATAACTTCGCATATTCTAAGTTAGTACTAAGGTTTAAATATATTAATTTTTTTGTTAGGTTTCAATATAACTATTGGAAGAATTAGTTTCATTTGATACCTCCCTTTTTGGTATATGTAACTGTATGTGTTGCTTATGTTGTTAATTAGTTTAGGAAATGGGAAATTAAAATATATTGGCTTGATTAAGTTTCTTGCTATTGTGCTTGGGTTAACCTAAGGACCTATAGTAGTAAAACCTTAGGGACACCCATTTATCATAATTTGGTGTATCCCCTTTGGATTGCATTTAAATGATTTAGTAGATTTGGGGCCATGGTTATTAGGGGCTGTAGTGGTAGTTCCCAAAACCGCTTATGTATTATGTTATATATTTTTAAATATGGTAAGGTCTAAGTCCCTTTTGTTGTTTAGGATTAAATGAGTTTTAATTGGCTATTTAAAGTTTTTTTGTTGCATTGTTTTATGTGGCTTTGAGTTATGCTTTAATGCTTGATGTGCCTAAACCCCCCTGTAAGCCAATCAAAAAGAGAGAAAACAATCTCAAATTAAATAATAAAACCGGTCCACTTATAAGAAATTCTCGTGACACCTTTGAAGATTTGATGGGGAAATTTTTGTTCAAATGATTCAATTGTAACTCTAATGAAGCATTTAAACCAAATCCACAAGAGAAGATGAAATTAGTAAAATCAGATCAAAACGAAGAAAAAACTAATGAAATCACTTTCCCTTTAATCATATTCACGCCAAAATAACAAGGAAGATGAAATCCAAATACTAATGAAACAATCAATCTTACAAGATTTATGTTTACGAAAAAAGAACCACAATTAGATCCCAAAAAAGATCCAAACTACCTTAGATATGACTCACTAGAGAAGAAATAAAAATACAACAAAATTGAATTGATATGAAACCCCCAATTCGCCTTCATTGCACTCGCCACAATTCCAATTCTTGGGGGTTTAAATTTATAAGAGTTTGGAACTAAGGGAAAGAACCCTAATTCACACGTGAAATGTGCCTCTCAAATCTATAAAAATTAGCCTCCTCAAACCTTCTCTTAAGCAAGTATTTATACTTGCTACTCCTACGGTTTAAAAAGTGATCAAAATTACAAGTTTGCCACTTTTAAGGTGGCTAGCCATAAGTGATAATTACAAGGAAATAAAAGTGTCCCAAAACCAAAATACAACCAAAATAGTTCATAAAAGAAGAAATATATAAAAGAAATGGTCTTCAAGATGCCGGTCTTCTATAGGATCAATCGGCTCTGCTCATTGCCGGTTCAGGTCGGTCCATGGATAACCCACAAGTTAAGTCTAAGGGAGTTTGTCCATTGCCCTATAAAATATGATAAGTGTGCCTGTTGAAAAACACAATACAAGAATAATAGAAAAGAGGTTAATTTATAAATAATTCCGAGGTCGATTTGCTCAAAATGGGCCCTCTTCGCCAAAATTCGAATTCCTTTAGTTCTTGCCCTAATGATAGATCTTGTTGGATTTTGATTCCTATCAATACTTATGTGTTTGTGAATTATATGAACTGAGCATTAACTCACCATTCGGAGATCTTTTTTTTTTTTTTTAGTGGCAAGTACAGATGATTACATGTCATGTGATGAGGATCTAAGGCTATACGTGGAGAATGGAAATGATTTAAAGTATTTTTATATTATGATGATTAGGTTGAAGATTGTCATTTGAAGTCTTAGAGCAATACTAGAATTTTGTTTGTTCATGGAGGATTATAATGTTGAGAATAGTTTGTTATTTAGATTATTTTATATTGATGTATCAAGTTAACCTTAAAGAAGTGTGTGGTTTGTGAATGGGACTCAATTGAGTCACTTAGTATCATAATGTCAGATGTTTAAACTTGATGGTAGTTAACAAGTATTGCAAATTATATGAGATTAGAGTGTTTAAGAGTCTTAACATGTCTTTATCATGTAAGGACACGTGGCGGGTTGTGGCATCCTAAGTTCCGAGGTGCTACAAACACTAATCTTCTTTGATGGTGAAATAGTTTCCTATGGTCTACCAATAGTAGTAAATACAAGGATGGAAAGCTCTTAACAATTTCATCCTTGTTAATCTGATTTGGATTTATTTTATTTATCACAACTACTGAGCTTTCCTCTTTAGTCACTTCCTTTTCTTCATGTTTACTATGCTTAATTGTGGACATGACTTTCACAACTTACTTTTAGCATACCCCCAATATCTTCTTGTTGTGATATGACGCCTATTTTATTGCTTGCTACTTTTTCATTTTTGGTCTATTATCAAACTTTACAGGTTTTTTTTTTATTTATTTAGGGTTGACATTTCTTGGTTTCTTTTGAACTAACACCTAGTCTCAATATCTATCTTTTTGCTTTTCATTAATTTTTGTTTCCTCTTGACCAATTGTGTTCCATGAACTCTATTGCACTTAATTGCTACCTCCAGGGCCATGATAGTAGGTCCTTTCTCTAGGGACTTACTATTCACTACTTGTCTTTTAGGATAATTTTGCAAAAAATGTCCAATGCAACTATATTCATAACATAAAATCTTTAAACCCTTTATATTGGATTTTATAATCTTGATTTTCAATACTTATCATATGAACTAATGGTTGATTAAAATCTGCTTGAATGCATAATTCAGCAAATTTACTCCTTTCCATATTGAAAGTATACATATCATATCGAAAAATTGGACCAATTTAATTACTAATTTTCTTAAGTTTGTGAGGGTTATATACTTTAATGGAAGTTCATAAATCCTCAACCATATGGCCATTTAATTAAAAGATGCTCTAGATGCTTTAAAATTTGGCTCCCATTTCCTAATAGTTAGAAAAAAATCATTTATAACCATGAGCCTTCCTTAAATAACTCTTCTAAAATCTTCCTTTATTTGGAAAGAAATGTGTAGAAACCAAATTCCAGATTAATTGTTGAAAATTGGAGCAAAAAGACTAGATTTGTTTCAATTTCTAAGGGTAGCTTTTTGAAACCTAAAGATGGTCGGAAAAACTTCACAATAATGGACCACTTCCAAAAACTATGTAAAATTTGTTTTTCTTTCATTGAAAAAGAAATTGCTCATTACCTGGTGTTTCTTCCACAACCTTTGTTGCATCACCTCTACATTTCTTCTTCGCCATTTCATCATGCTTTTTAAGTTTTAAAAAATATTCATACACATCTATACATTCAAAGAAGCAACTCGTTTATGGGAATTTCTCCTTATTGTTGCCACCATTTGGTTTATTTTTTTTTTAAAGCTTTTTTTCCTCTAAAATACTTTCCCTTTACCAGGGAGAATCTGTTTGATGAACTTGGGTCTGAGCATCCACTACTTCCAAATGCGACAACGAGAGACTAGTTTTTTAATCTAGATCAATTTTTTACCCTTTTTCCCACAAAGAGCTGAAGAGTTAGGAGGTTAGGTTGGGGAACGAATCGCCTCTCACTGACATAGTTTAGTGACTTCATAGATTTGTTTCTTCATAAAACATATCTAACAGTCTTTTGGGAATATTAATTTTTAAAGGGAAAAATTTCAATAATACAATCGCTTTCAAATTTTCTTATGAATGCATGTATACAAACAATATGTTTAGTGATAGCATCATCATGTAGATAACATATCTAAAAACTTTTTCAATTCTATGTATTAATAAAAATTTTTTTTATAGTTATTATACAAATCTCTCTCCCCATTCTTTTTTTAAATTTTAATTAATTTGGAGTATAGCCATCGTCTTTGACTGCCGACCCAAACATCTGATGCCACCACTATTTTCACTGCACAACTACTATAAAAAGAGCTTATATTGATTCAAGTCTAAAGATTTGCAAATCCCTCCATCAACAATGAGTTATGTCCTAGTCTTGTCTTAAAACTCTAAATTTTTTAAATTTTGTTTGTCATCCATTTACAGGATTTTTCTTGACTAGAGTCTTAAATTTGATTCCATGATTACACAAGCATTTATTTTAAATTTATGTCATTTGTTTTTTTGTAAAAGATGTATGCATTTTTAGATTAGATTTGTAGATCCCATCTCTTTTAGTTTATTCCATTACTTCTATATAATATATATTTATATTCCAATATGATTGAATCAATGAAAATTTGTATTCCCAAAGAGAGATAGTAAAGTTAAGACACCATGGATCAATTCGTGTTCGTATTGTGAGATCAGAAATTTCTAGCACTCGTATATTTCATATTGGTCCCGGATGAACATATTATCAATAACATATTTGTAATAAGGATAGGATATTATGCTGAAAGAGGGCGGCCGATGATAGTTTTTTTTTTGGCCAGCGGCCGTTGATAATGTAATTTTATCCATCGTAATTCTTATGCCAATTACAGTAAGGAAAAAAGCCATGCATGCTATTGAATTATATGACCTTGATCCAAAGTAAAAAGGCCGTTTTAGTGGGGTCGGGTAGTATCAAATCAAAATCAACCCTTAAGCAACATGGGCTTGAGATTGTTCGCAAAGTGTGATGTCCCTAATTGCTTAATTATTATCGTTGGCATTTAGTGATGCCATTGATCATTGTCCCTATCATTAAACAGCCGTAGGGCCTCATGCCCTCTTTTTCCACGAAAATACTTGAGGATTAAATAATAATTTGGTGTTTAGAGTTGGGAATATAGTGCGGGCCAAGCAGGTCAGTCCATTCAAGCTTTGCTCAATCCCCAGTCACCATAGTACTAGTTGCCACTCTTATTTCAGCTTTGCTTAATCACCTTGTCCTCTCATTATCGTCTTGTCTTGTGCATGGAGCATCAAGCTCAAATCTTCTCCTCTCTGAAGTTGTAGTATGGGGTTGGGGGGTTCGGCTATTCGATTGGTGGGCAGGGCTTTAGATTTCGGGTTTGGACTGGGGTTAAGGTTTGGAGTTTAGGTTTAGGGTTTGGATTGGGTTGGGTTTGGTTTATAATTTTCTTTTTTTAAAAAAGTGTTTTGTGTGGGTTGGCCAGCTAGTTTGCGTTGGAATATAAGGCAAGGCGACCTGCCTAATGTGGCGAGTCATCATGGATTGGCCCACTTTGATTCATAACAAGTATGGGTCGGGCCAATTTCACCCATTCAACCCACATTCCCAACTTGGTGTTTTGTATTCAAATTGAACAAAATTAATGGCACAATCAAAGAATTACTAGAGTCTAGAGTCATCTCCTACCGATGAGCTATCATTCTTACATTTTAGCAAGCATGGCCACAACGTGGTAAAGATTGGGGATAACCATGGAATTCTATGAGACTTTAAAATATATAGTATACTGGATGTATTAGGCATTTCGGGATATAATTAGATTGTAAATTTTTTAACTATATAGCCATAATGTAAAATACAACCGCATGCCAATTATGAAACCTGTTTGAAACTTATTATATTTAAACAAATTTGAAAGACAAGGAAAATTACCAAAAAAAAAAATATTTGTATACTTTTGTGACATATTAGGAATTATATAGTCAAACTATGTAACTATATTATAAAAGTAGGAATAGTTTTGTGATTCAAACAATGTCACCAAAAAAAAAAATGAAAAGATACGTAGCAAACATGACCAGGTATACGAATTTCTGTCCTAGGTTCAGTTTTCACTAATACTAGCAACTAATAGCAATCATCACAAATGTGGGCATCTTGTCATTCATGATCTTGCAGCTGTCTTATATCGGCTGCCGTCTAAGGAAGAAAAAGGATAAGCAGGGTGCTATGCGTGATGCTCAGAACCTGACCAAGCAGATGATTCGATTAGCATCTCGAGCTCATCTAATCTTACTACACGCAGCGGAGTAGCTGAGGATGATCCCATCAGCATGTCGGACAATCAAGATAATGTTGTTACAGATCAAAGCAGGGTTGTGGTTCTTGAGGACGAATCACATAGCAGTTGCAACGTTGTTGCTGAAACTGAAATTTATGAAATTCCAGGGAATAAAGAGGTACGAAACAGACGTTTCTTTGGGTCTATTTTGCATATTTGTTTAGCAGACAACGACTTCCCATGGTCTTAATAATTATCAAATTTTGCTGCAAATTAAGCATGTAGATTCTAATAGTTTTTATCAAAAACTATTATGTTTGCTCTGGTAATATCTGGTATTGGAAAAGTTTTTATTATAACTAAATGCAGAAAAAGTCTAGAAATTTGTTTTCCACGAAATAATCAAATTTGTTGTAATTTCATGATTTCTGATAACCTGTTCTCTGTCTAGACATCTAATTATATTTTTCTTGATTTTAGTTTTTTCTGTTATATACATGCAG
>JBBMOL010004327.1:0-10746 GCA_037954665.1 Laguncularia racemosa | reverse complement strand
GCGACCCCAAAAAATCAAACAAAATTTTCCTAACTCAAGTCGAGGATCTAGATTAGTTTGTGCATAGGGTTTAGTTTAGATCGGATTAGGAAGGGAAAATTTAAAAAATTTTGACTCGCCCGTGACTTAGGAATCAAGATAAACCTATTACTACCCTTTTTGAAAAAAACAAGGTTTTCCTAAACCCATCTTGCAATTTTCTCCTATAAAAACAACAAAGGGTTTCTCCCTAATTTTATATGAAATGCGCAATAGGAAAAACATCAAAAACCCAATTTCATCATGGTATTTTTTCCTATTTTAATTGGAACCTTACCCCTCTGAGAACATACGACTGTCTTATTCACTAAACTAAGCAATTTATAGGGATGAGGATTGGATTAATGCTAGTTGTAATCTATTTACTATTGCAGTAGCTATTACATTTGTGAAAAACTACCACCTTTCAATAAAAAAGCACATAGATTACCTTAAACCCCCAAAAAGGGGGTATAAATAGGTTTTCCCTCTATACTTTCCTAACATCAAAAAGATGTAGTCTTTTCCCCTATACAATACTTTAAAATAGAAAAATTATTTATCTTTTCCCTTGTCTTAAAGTCCCCTCAACTTTAGGATCATCAAAATTTCTCACACGGTAACCTAACATACTTTCACAATCTCAAAAACACATAACACAACACCTTCACGCACCACTAAAAACACAACAACACCTCCAGGTTCCAAAATACACACACACCTACATTTTACATAACCCTACACCAACACCTCCATGGGATACCCAAAAAACCTTCAAAGCTCAACACACTTCAAGACAAATACACACCCCCACCAAGATCACACACCCATACACACTTTTACAATCAAGGCAACTTTCCCCAACACAACACAAAATATTCCAAGCTTTTGTCAAATATTTTAAAAGGAAATTTAAAGCACAATTAATACACAAGGGAAAATTATGGAACAAATTTGAAAGACCCCATTTTTTCCAAGGAACCTTCCAAATAAAACACAAGGAAAAAACAACAACCCAACCACAACCAAAAAGGAAACAAACAAAATCACACAAACACGAAGGAACATTTTAATGATTTCCCAAAAAACCACTGCAAAACCCAAAAATCCCCCTTTAATTCAACCACAACAAAAATTGCAAACGGGAAATTTAACAATGAACTCAATTTCACTTTACACAACTTCATTGGAAAGGAACAACAAGAACCTAAATCCCCAATTTGAAAAACCAAACCCTTCCTAAATTAAATTTGATACCAAATTTTGATTGGGTTCAAGGGCAATTACAATATAAATCAAAGATAGAAGAAACAAGACCACTTTTAATCAATAGCGTGAACCCTACTAGCAAAGAGCCCAAATTGCGTTAAAATGGAGGGAAAATGTTGACTAATTACTTTCCAAATATTACACACTAGTAGCAAATTTAAAGGGGTTGAGAACATTGAATTAAAATACAAAATCCAAGCAAACTTGCCGAGTTAGACGTGAAATGGAGAGGACCACTCATGGCAAAAAACATGTGAATTTCAATATGAAAAGTGTTGTCCAAAAACCCTAAATAAAAAGTATTTATACCTATTCTAAATAAGGAAAAATTCAACAATACAGAATGATGCTTAAATCGTTTTCTCTTAAAGCATTTAGCAATCGGTTCATCCACATGAATTGTAAGTGATGTATGGCCGGTTTCTCCATGTGAAATGCAAATAATGTGAGGCTAGTTTCTTTTGCTTTTGTAGGTCTAAGAATAGCTCATACTCCAAGCATTTGTGTGTTTGTTCGCCATCATGTAATACCGATAAATGTATCTGATGAAAATGCAAAACAATTATATAAAATAAATAAAGACACCATGTGAATGTCTTGGTCCCATTTATTCATGATGGATTCTCTAGTCCTCTAGCTCTTTGCTTGGGTAATGGATCCTATAGTTGTAGTGGTTTGATTCTCATCAAACCCAATTTGACTAAATTCTAGCTCTCTCTCACTCTAACTTGCAGCCATAGACTCCCACTCTCTCTCTTTGATTTCTCTTAAATAAGAGAAACTCCAAACAACCTAAAGCCACCAAACACTTTCCCATCACCCAAGGAGTAAAACTAAAAACCAATTGGGCAAAATCAGCCATAATTTGCTTTAGTTTGATTAAAGATCAAACATAGGGTTCATACTCTTTTGGTCTTGGTTCGATTTAAATTAAACTGGTTAGAGTGCTTAGATCTAGAAATTGGTTGAAGATTTTTATTGTCCACATTTACCAGGAGGCATTTTGATCATCCACTTAGTGCCGCCATTGGACTAAAGCACCTCAAAATACCATCGTTTGAATGCTCACGAGGTAAGTCTCCTAATCTTTATTTAGTTCTTTTTTTATGTATTTAATATACAATGATACATTAAATAATAATAATGTAGTTTTACATAAATAATTAAATAATTTGATATTATTTGTTGCATGTTATTATTTGAAAATCTGAAAAATCTACATGTTTATGTCTATGCTTTGCAAGTTTTTAATTGATTTATTATCATTTATTTTTTAAATAAAAAATTTTAAATGGCCTTTTCCTAAAAAAATAGGATTTTTTTTAAAAAAGTAAAAAAGTGGGTTTTAGATATTTTTTTTAAATGAGACAAATGGCTAATAACATAAAGCAAAATATTTTTATATAAAATAAATCAACAAATTTTTTTATAAAAAAAAGTGAGCTATGGCTTGTTCATTTTCGAATAGCGGGCATGTAAATACCCTTGTGGGGTAACTCTAAAAAAGTAAAAAAAATTATTTTCATTTATTATTTTTTAGTATTTTATTATTATTTTCTTGTTCAAAATAAAAAAATGTTTTTATGCTAGAAAGGATATAATAAAATATAATCGAAATTCAAAAGGTTAAGATTGTAACCATAGGGTTTTAATGGGTTAGTCCTTGAACCCAAAAATATTTGGTTTTTTTTTTATATTTTTCTGTTTTTAAAAAAATCATTGATTTAGTAGCTAAGTTAGGTTGATTTGCTCAATTCATTCTAACTTAACAATTTTTCCCAACTTCGATTGAGTGGTGACTTAATATCTAAAATAAATGAGAAAAATCAAAGGGTTTCCCCAATTTAAGCTGTGGATTCACATTAAACGAGTGTAGAATTTATATTGAATCAAATTAAGAAAATAAAATTAAAAATTAGACTCAATAGCTTGGCGACTCCCCTAGGGACTCTCAAATGGGCTAGCTACCTAAATCTTTTTTAAATTATAAATTTTTTTTAGATATCCTTAATTTGTATATTTTTTGTATATATTTAGTTATACTAAAGTTTTTATTTGAGAGTGATGTAGGGATTTAGGGATCAGTTTTGAAGGAGTAAAAAAAAAAAAAAAGGTATTTTTCATGTATATGATTAGATTTCGATTAGAAATAAACCGTTTAAGACCTTTGGATAGGGAAACCATTGTGTAAGTTTTGGGTGCCGTAAGATTACCACTGCTTGGAGCTAATTAAGCTACCTTACCAATGCTTTAATATGGCTCGAGATCCATTTCTTCAAAATGTGGGAGGATATAGAGCTTGGAGAAATTTAGAACCTACCCTTTTTGCATAAATGAATTTTCGAACTAGCAAATAATTAATGATGGGGCACCTTGTAAAATTTGTATCTCAAAATTACGAAATATTTTCCCTTTTGTAAATTTTCTTTTAAAGTTTTTTTGTAATAAAATGCATTTAGAATTTTGTCATTGGGATATTTTTTGTTAAAAAAAAATTTTTTTGTAATTTTACTAGATGGCTAGCATTTAAAATGTTCATCTTCACCACAAGAGATCCACATCCAAAAGCCCGGGCCAAAATTTATTTTGGGATCACTTGCTCCCCAAAAAAAAACCTAAAAAGGCTAATAAGGATAAGTTTGGGGCCCCATGCTTTCTTTAAATAAAAGCACATCAACACACCTTTAATTTTGGGGCTGCATAACACCTCTGGACCCCAAATCTTTTTATTTTCTTTATCGATCCATGTGATTCCCCAAACCCTTTGAAGTATATATAATTCTCTTTTTGAAAATGGTTTTGGGATGTTTTGATTATAAACATAAAAAGGGCATCCTCATAAAAACCCCAAGGGAAAAAGACGAAAAAAAATTGAATGAGCCTTCATCTTAAGGGCATTTGCAATCATTCTTTTCCTTTATTGGGGTCTTCCACATTCATTACGAGTTGCAAAATTAAATGACTAAAATTTTTAGAGGACAATCCAAATTACACCCCTTTTATTTTAAATAGCTTCGAAACTTAAATTTTTGTGGAAAAAAACGTCAGGAATCTTCACTCTAACATCAATTATTTTTAATCTGGTTTATGAGCTTCCAAGTGTTTTAGGTTTAAAACAAATTAAAACAATCACTAGCTCAATAGATTGCCTTATGTTTCTTTGCTTTTAAAGGATGAAATTACTAGTGATGTTTTCACCTTTTGGGGGTGGAGGTATAAAAGGCTTTTTTTAAAGATATCTTTGGGATTGAAAGATGGAATTATTGTAAAAAAGTTTTTTATGTTTTAAGAACTTTTAAGTATTTCCCACTAATTGGCTTAATTTTTTAATGGGCTATCAACCAATTTAGTGTCGACCAATTCGGTCCATAAGACTAGTCTATGGGCCCCTCACTAGAGGTAGTTGCATTTAAATTTTAAAAACCCCAAACTATTAGTAGCTGACAGGGTTTTGCTAAATTGTAAAAGTAAGGGCCTTTAGGAATTTTAAATTTTGAAAGCCCAATATTGATTGGGAGAATTGGAGGTGAATGGGGAAAAATCGAGTACCAAAGCTTTATCATTAACCAACTGTATAAATGGGAGAAAGGGGCGTATGGGGCTCCTGACGTTATTTTGAAACTATGGAAGGTAAGAAAAAATGTATGGAAAAATAGATGTAAGGAATTAACTAGGGGGAATAAAGCACTTGATCCCTATTGAGGGAGGTCAAAAAAGGGGTTAAAGGGAAATTTAAAAGCTGAAAGGACAAGGGGAAGAAAAAGAATCCAAATCCCCCTCAAAAGAAGGGGAAAGTAAAAAAGTTATTAAAAAAATATACCCAAAGGGAAAAGGAGAAAAAAACTTAGGTTATGGGATTTTTTTTTTTATTTTAAATATTTTTTTTTTTTAAATAATGTTTTGAACTCTAAAAAATTGAATATTAAAAAATTTTGCTTTCACATTTTTTAATTAGTTTTTTGGTTCCTATTTTTGTTTTTGTATGTTATAATTATCTTTTTTTATTTTCTTGACCTTTATGTGGGAAAAAAAAAAAATTAGCTCAAACAAGTTTGAGTTCATCAATCCAATACTAAGATAGCCTCAAATAGCCAAAAACTTGAGAAGTCCAATAAACCCCATTCTAAATCTAAGATATCTAGCAACAACATGGCAATAGCAATCCCAAAAGTAGTAGTGGTAATAACACCGACCCCTCCCTTTAAACCCAAAAAAATTGCTTTTTTAGAATAAATGTCTACAATTGCCAAATCAATCCATTTGTTGATGAGGCATCATTCTCCCCAGCTACCAAACCCCTCTAAAGGGGAACACTTAGGGGTCGAAAAGGAAAAACAACTGAAATCTAAATTTCTTGAATATGAGGGAAATCAATCTTAAATCAATCTTACATTTGAACATGAGCCCAAAAAAACAATTAATAGAGTTAATCCCGATACATTAAAGAGAATTGGAAGACAAAAGAAAAAAAATGGAAAGAAACTCCTCCAACATTTGCAACAAAATGAGGACTTTAAAAAGGGTCTAACAATTTTTTTCCCGGGTTTGGGATATTATTTGTCACCCATAATGTGAGTGCTTACCTGATGGGAATCAAAAAATTATAATAACGGACCCCTTTCAGATCTAGACCAAAGGGCTTAGAACTTGCTTGAGAGTCCTATTGCCATTGGGAAACCCGATGTACTCCATAATTTTCATCTTCCTTTTAATGATGCTTTCATTTTTTCAGGTGCAATTGTTTTGGCTTCGGGATGACGACCAAGTCAATTTGAGGATAACTCAGGCTTTCTTTTTTAACCGACATAGACTATTTGGGAGTCGGCCCTTTATTTTTTTTTTTCCTTTATTTTCTTTAATTTGTTTTATATGAGGGATACTATAAAACTTATAAAAGGATACAAAAGGGCATTATTCATTTTTGGTAAAAAACAAAAGGGAAAATACCGTGAAATGAGGGGTTTCTCATTTTTATCCCTCTTATTTAAACTTTTGTAGATTGGGCGAGTAAAAGGCTAGGATTATTTGTGTCATGCCCAAAAATACCCACTTGATCTTTTTTTATGTGTTAAAAAATTGGTAAGAAAATTGGATCTTCTTTTTTTTTGTTCTTTGCGTAAAAATTGGGTTTGGTGTTTAAATTGATCTTTCATTTAGAGATTTTTCCCTTTGTCTCGAAATTATTTTTATGTTGATTGTTAATGTAAATTTGGGTATCTAATTTGGGATTAGAGCAAAGGTTGAGAGAAAAGGGTTGCAATGTGGGTGTTTAATTTTGAATTGAACAGTTAGGGTTTTAATCTGAGCCTCTTGAAATTTTTTGATATGAATTGGGAAATTAAATTTTACATGATTTAGTCGTGTTAATTGAGTTTGTGAATTGAATTGAAACAAAGGAAATTTTTGGCTTTATGTCGTGGGTGGGAGTGGGTATGCCCATGATTATTGATTTTAGGTTGAAATTAAGTAAATGCCGTGAAAATTCATTTTGAATTTTAAAAAGATAAAGGGTGAAATTTTGGTGTGGTGGGGGGTGGTGACAATTGGGATTGAAATTGAACAAGGAATATTTTGGGTTTATGCTATTGTCCACATGATTGTAGATTGGAAAAATTTAAAAAAGGTTTAGAAAATTGGTTTCAATTTTGTTACGAGATTGGAATTAAGAAAATTGAATAAGGGTTAATATTGCGTATGCTGTATGCTATGATTTTTGAAATTTGGGTATTTCTATTAAAACTTAATTCAACAAAATGTAAAAATAATGTGAATGGGGGAATTGGGGAAAAAGCTATCAATCAGGTTGGAGGAGTAAATTAAGGACCCATTTTCTATGGAGAAGAGACTTAGAAGAGCAATTATAAGGTTAACCCCATTTTTGCCCAATCTAACTATAAGGGTTTTACTAGATAAACTTCTTAAAAGCTAATGGTAAATTACATACCCCCACCCTTTGGTAGCATTAATAATGCTCTTGGGGAAAGGGGCTTGGGAGGTAATAGGGGAAGCGAATTGGGGAAAAAAATCTTACATAACTAAAGGAAAAGATGATAATTTTGAGGGGAATTCTATCCTAATTGTGAGTTCAAGCCACCTAGGGGTTTAGAATATGTGAAATTATAGATGCCTTCATTTGCTAGAAGAGGATTTGCAGAGGATTATCTTGATTAGGAGAATAAGGTGGAAGGACTTTTGAGTGTTATGATGATAGGAATCAGACTCTTCCAAAACCTATCACTAAGGCCTGAGCTAAGGGTCTCCACAATCTAGCTTTGAGTGTTTTTGCTAGAGAAACCTAACCTTGAGAAAAACTAACCTACTTCCTACATCTTTGCACTATAATTTTGATGCATTTCAGCAGGTTCATTTGTCAGTCCTACAGGATGCAAAAACACCCATACTACTGAACGAATCAAGGTTGTCAACGGAACTTGATTCAAAAGCTTCTTGAAGACCGGCATCATGAAGGACCATTTCTTTTATATATTTATTCTTATGAACTATTTTGGTTGTGTTTGGTTTTGGGACACTTTTATTTCCTTGTAATTTTCATTTACGGCTAGCCACCTTAAAAGTGGCAAACTTGTAATTTTGACCACTTTTTAACCCTAAGAGTAGCAAGTATAAATACTTGCTTAAGAGAGGGTTTGAGGAGGCCCATATTTTTCAGAATTGAGAGACACTTTCACGTGTGGAATTAGGGTTCTTTCCTTACTTCAAAACTTTTATCAATTTCAACCTAAGAATTGGAATTGTGGCGAGTGCGACGAAGGGGAATCGTAAGTCATATCGATTCCATCTTTGTTGTATGATCATTTCTTTTCTAGTGAGTCATATCTAGGGTAGAATTGAATCTTTCTTGGACATATTTGTGTTTTTTTTTTCCGTGAATAATCATCTTTTAAGATTGATTGTTCATTGAGCACTTGAATTATATATATCATTTTGGCTTGTGGCGATAATTTGTGATTGAAAGGGGGAAGTGGATTTCATGGTTTTATTGCTTTCTTTGATCTGATTTCCACGTGATTTTCAATCCTTATTGTGGTTACTTGGTGAATGTTACAAATAGAGATTATATTACATCATTTGATCATCATTTTTCCATCAAATCTCAATGGGTTTCACGTGAATTGTTCATCCACATTGAACCAGTTTGTTATTGATTTGAGGCTTGTTTTTCTTGAGTCATTTGATTGTGCTTGGAAGTGGTTTTGAGCACATCATATGAGATTAGTGATAATACTCGAGTACGTTTGGTAGTAGTTAAGTTTTATAGGGTATGCCGCCTTGTGGTGGAAAAACATTGTGGCTAGTAGGAGGAAAGATGGAGATGCTGAGATACATACTTAGCAGGAGATGAAATGGGTTATAGAGGAAGAGGTTTATACTAAAGCAATACAGACAAGAGCTATTCATGCGTCTCCAAAAATTGAGACAAGGAGGCAAAAACGTGGATGAGTATGTTTAAGAATTTGAGACATTGATGATTCGATGTGAAGTAATCTAACCTCCTAAGCTAACGATGGTACGATTTGTTGTTCGGTTTGAAATATGAGATTGCTTGTATTGTGGAGTTGCAGTGATATGATACACTTGATGCGCCATTCAGTTGGCTTTGAAAGTTAAGAGACAGAGGCATTCTAATCTTATAAGTAGCAAGTAATAGGCATGAATCCTTTAATAAACTATATGGGTTAGACAGTAAGAATGTTGAATAAGGGGGGATATGGTAAGAATGTGGAAAGGAATGCAGTTATTCCAAACATTAAAGGGGAGAAAGAATTTTCTAGAAAGGGAAAAGTAGTTGCTAGGTTGGAGAATAGATAGATGATAGCCAATTCATTAGGAGGAAAGAATCGCCAAATCAATGCTTCAAATGTTTAGGTTTTAGACATAGGGTTGCTCAATGTCTAATCGAAGGGTGTTGGTCCCAATTAGATTAATCAAGGGGGGGTAAATTGATTAATTATTAAAATTTTTTAAATTTTTTGCAATCATTAAAAAAACTCTTGATAAAAAAAAATGAGGAATAACAAAAATGAAGAACAATAAGGGCAAAAAATAAAATGAGTAGAGAAAAATAGAATGCTCAGAGATTTATAAGCTTCCGCCTGAGCGTCGTCCTCTCTTCCACTCTAGGTCGGGGGCCCGTTTTTATACCGATTGTGTTTCATAATCAAAAAAATTGAAAGTGAAAAATAAGCTCTTCAAGCAAGTCTCACTGCTGAGTTTTCTAGGTTTTTCACAAAGCTAATCACTAAAAACTTTTTGATGAAAAACTATCAATTCCTTATACAAAAAAGGAATTAAAATAACAATGAGGAATATAAAATTTTTCTCTATAAATTAGATAACATGTATATGAAAAAAATTTTGCGCTTGAAGATGTAGACCCCTTTTTTTTTTCCGTGGTTTTTTTTTTTTTCTCTAAAGAAATTTTCTCTCTCTCTCTTTTTTTATTTTAATTTAACACTCCTTTTTTGAAAAACTACGGTTCTTTTGAGAATGTAACTTCATGAAGTTCCACGTGCAAACTTGAATTATTTTTGAATTTTGTTTTTCAAAAATAAGTTGAATCTGTTGGAGGGATTGCATTCCTGATTTTTTTTATGAGGAAAGCTGGATAAATCATTTTACCGGATCTTTTTTTGGAGATATTCCTTGGATCAAGTTTGTGAGATATCCCTCAACTTTTGGAAACCCTTTCTTGATATCCCCTATATTTGGAAACCCTATCTTCATGTAACAACCAATTTCTTTTTCCCTTTTCTTTGTAATGCTAGATTCCCAAAAAATAGCACAAAATCTAATTTTTAAATCTTAATAAAACTTGTAAATCAATTATCGCACTTTATCAAAAATAAAATATGTAAAACTTTATTAAATTAAAAACCCCAGATATAAAACAAATTTAAATAAAACACATAAGTTATTACCCCAAATAACTTGCAAAGTGGACTAGGCCTTTAAATTTATTAAAAACTATCGATATAAAAAATTTGAACGAAATTTTGGAAAAAAATTGTGACAGGGATGGGGAAATTCTGAAAGGTTTTGAAGAAAAACTTTTCAACAGTTTTTCCCGTTTTACGGTTCTAAAAATGTTTTTTGAAACAAACCCATCAACTGTTCTCCTATTGCAAAGGTTCAGAAAGGCTTTTAAAAAGGTTAACAAGAGAACTACAGATACACTTACACTTCTGAATAAAACCCTTTTGTCAAAACAAAAACAGTCTATATAACACCTTTTAAGGGTTTTGAATAAACTTCTGTCCTTTGTTCATTTTGAAAAATTACTTTTATTTTGAAACAAAATTTTGATGAGCTCAAACATTTAACATTAAAAACCCCTTTTGTGAACTCAAAACAAATTAGGAACTTAACATTCTCCCCCCCTTTTTTATGATAACAAAAACCCTTAAATAAACAAAATAGAAACAATTTCAAATTTAAGCA
>JBBMOL010004326.1:0-10758 GCA_037954665.1 Laguncularia racemosa | reverse complement strand
TGTTTGATTTTCTAGCTCAATGACACAAAAACATTTTTGGGTTATAAAATAGATGATCAAATTCATGTTATGGAGGTGTGTGATCATGTTTAAATAGGTTATCTTATAAATCTACTGGCATGAATTGGTGGCCCTCTCTAGTTTTTAATGCTTTTAGGCAGATTAAATCCTAAGCGCTTGTCTGAGTTGTCTAATCGATAAGAGAAATAATCAAAGAGCTTCTCTTGGTTATCGAGGAAGTACGAGAGATGGGTTGTTAGAGCTGTTAATAACTATAACCAGTTTATCTAGGAATAAGATAGAAAACCATTTGCATCGATGATCAATTCCTTGAATTAAACTATCTTGATTCCTTTGCTAGGTTTTTTATCAATATTCAATTTTCTTATCTTGTTTTAACTTTATTTGATTCCAACAAACCCCCCCCCCCCCCCCCCCCCCCCCCCGATTTTCCTTTTCCTTTTTATTCTCCTTGAATAGAAATAAATTAACCAATCTCTATGGATTTAAACCCACTCACCACTAAATGCAAATCATATAATTGTCTAGGAGTAGGTTATTTTTGTTGGATTCGATACCCATCACATGCCAGCTATCTGTAGGATACTCCATGTTCCTCCTTCTGCTGGTCACCAGTTGATCCCCACCAAGAGATACATAATCTTGAAACTGGGTTACAGCCAACTTCACCTTTCTTCCCCTCACTACTTTGGGTGACAATCAAAGTTCAGCTCTACCCTTCTTTTTCCCACTGCAAAAAAAGCCTCTGGGTTTCAGACTTACCATAAAAGAGGGGAAGTTCCATTTAATTCCACCCAATCCCCCGATCTACATAATCATAAATTCCCTCTACTTCTGCTAGCAGTGTAACGCTCATGCTGTTCTTCCTCTCCTCTACCACTCCTACTCCTCTTCCTATTCCTTTACCACCTCTTTGGCCCCTATTGACATCCAACACTGAAATACCTTCATACTCTTCCTCTAAATAGTCACTATCATCACCACATCAACGTCTATGGAATAGGAATCCAAACCCCCTCTATGCCCTTCTCTACACTAGGCTCCCTATTTTCAACTGCCTGTAACCTCAAGTTCATTCGCTCCATAGACTCTCCATCTCTATCAATGCTTTTGTCATATGCCCCAAAATCTGATTGTTGAGCCTCCTTCAACAGTTTCTCAATATCGTTCCCTCCTCCTTACTCACAACAACACCTTTACCAAACATCTTATCCTGCAAAACTAACAAAAAACCCTTAATTTAAAAATTTTAGTTTCCTAACAAGCACTCCCTCTCGGTTTTTTACACTCAGCTGATGGGGTTGTACTCTCGTGTGGGCACCACAATCAAATCAGGTCTCACAAAGGGGTTCCTCACCACCTCTCAAGCTTGCTCCTCGATGTCTTAATCAAATCCACCTAGAAATAATCAAAAGAGAAGTGTATGACACAGACACAATTAGTGTTTCCCAATATCCCTTGATGAATTTACACTAAAATTCTGGAGTATTTGGTGTTTTCACAAAGTTAGGATCTAACAAAAACCAAAAAATTCAAGAACCCTATCAATCAATCAATATATATATATATCCCTTTTTTTTTAATACGAATTTATCTTCTCAAACTTGACAGACAAACCCGAGAATGATGGAAAGGTCACAACTTGACGAGAAGAAAACACATAGAAACATGTAAAGAACACAACTTTATATATTCAACAAAGATAAAATTAAAAATCAAACAAAGATTAATGAAAGATATAACCTGATCTAGAGCCAAAGCTCTGATACCAAATGATACTGGAACCACCGCAGTTGCGTTTGAGAACCCCTTTTGGCTATTACGGACCCCCCAAACAACAACATGAAAATCCACGGATCTAATTGGAATCAAACCCTAAGATAGTTTAGAATTTAGGTTTTCTTAGACGGATCGATGAACAAACTAGAACTAATCAAGCCCTAACCTTGAAACTCTCCACAGGAAAAGATCGATCAACTCTCTCCTGAAAGTTTCTTAGCATGCATTCAATCAAGAACGCTAGGAATTGAAGCGACAAGCTTTTTGGTATTTCAAAGATGACAAAAACTCTCTTTACATCATCTTATCTCGCGATACATTGTAATTCGCGAAATAAGGAAAAATACAACGTAATTAAAAAATGGCCGGCGGCGTTCTTGGCGGCGTACATTTGCAGGTTTGGAGCTCCTTTCAAAGCCGGCTTCAAGGCTGGCAGCCTTGATCCTGGACCAGTTCTTCCCACTTGATTTCCATCACATTAAGTTCCCTTTGATCATCCCTTGCCCCGAAGTTTTGGATTCCTTGAAGCTTCTCACTTGTGATGTTTACCAAACCCTGTACATGAGAAATTAGGATTTGTTGCAGCTTCTTAGCTCAGGATCTTGTGATTGGTCCTTGAGGTAGGCTTATTGGACTTGAATCCCTTTGAACTTCAACTTCAGCCACTTGACTTTCTTCTTGATTCAGCCCTTGAACTTGGGACAGTGGCTCTTCCATAACAGTAGTGGTAACACACCTTCCCTACAGTGGCATGAGTTGGTTTCATAGTTGTAGCAAGCCTTTTCATCCACCCACATTTTCACAGTGTCAATGCAAAATAGATCACTGCTACTCCAAGCTAGGTTTTCGCCATATGGACCACTCTAATGCACTAATTTGCAATCTACTTTACGTTTATTGGCATAATGACGGGCATATGTTTCCACCTTATCATACCATGTCATTTGACCAACGCCTACCTCATGTCTTGCAGTGTTGTAGGCCTTAAGACAATCTTGGGGTGCGTCTTGGGCATGTGACTTATGAACCAAAATAATGAATAGGAAAAGAAGAGAAAAGCTAGCTTAGGAATCCTCATTGGTTCTGTATCTTTGGGAGCATAGAAGATTAATTAAAGGGGTTTGATAATGCTTGGTGATGATCTTGAAAAACAATTTGACGTTGCATTTATAAGGTTTCATCAAGAAGAATATTTAAAGGAGTACAAAGGGGATTTTACGTCACATTTAAATAAAATATGTGCATTTTGAAATAATGTGAAGTGAGAGCATACTTTACGACATGTAATGTACACAAAATATATATCTACCCGATGTTCAAATGGAGAAAAAATTATTAAGACATATGGTGCATACAAAAAATATAAGGTAAATTACACAAACCTCCCTTCTTTGAAAAGTAGATATTTAGATCCCTAAATGCTGACATGGTGAATAACACGTTTTATGGGGGACCATCTCAAGGTTCGGGTATTAAAGAGGACAAATGCAATCTAAGTGTAATTGAGGAACTACAAATACCCGAAAGGCCAATCACAAGGGCGCGAGCAAAACAGATCAAGCAAGCTATGCAAGGCTTTGTGAAGATCATTTTTGAAAATGAAGTCAAGTCTGGAATGAATTTGGAGGCATTGACTGGACCAAACCCAAATTCATTAATGTCATACAAGCCCAAGAAAATGGAGCCCAAATAAGCCAAGACAGAAATTAGGGATTTTAGAAGATAATTGAGGGTCATTGTTACATCACAAATAGTTATTAGTGTAGTTAAGAGCACATTTAATTTCTTTTGTAGTGGGTTGTTAATGGGGAATGTGGATGGTTTTTTTCATTAATTTAAACTTATAAATTAGGGCATCAAAAGTTGTGTTGAGGAGGATAGAACAAATTTTTCAATTGAAGAGTCATTTTTCATATTGTTCTTTTTGAACAAACAGCCGGGGTTTTGATCTTGCGGGTTCAAGCTCGGTTTTATTTTTATTTCTTGTCTCTTATAGGGAATGGGTTAATAATTTTTTTTTTATTCTTTTTTCTTATTATATATATATATTTTCCGGTTCTTGTTTTTCATAGACAACGGGTCAGTAATTTTTTTTTTTAATCCAAAATTGGAAGTTTGGGCGGTTCAAGATATTGATTGTTTGTTGTTGGGTCTCACAACTCAATTTGTTTGGATTTTCGATCATTTTTTGGTATCGAGCCAATTTGATTCTCAATCAGGTATTATCTCCTTCGTATTCCTTATTGAAATTTTTCATTTATTTTGTTCAATAATATTGTTCTATTGTTTCCTTTAAGTGTCTTTTAAAAAAAAAAATAGCAAACAAAAGTTGAAAAAAAAAAAAGAAAAGAAAGAAAAATTCTCTTGTGTTATCTTCTATCATCATCAATCCCCGAGTTGTTTCCTTACATACTATACTCCACAATAAATTTATTCTTCTATTAAGCATTACTTCAACAGTGTTGTTTCTTTTACCGTCTTTGTGTTTTCTTAATCACTTATCTTCTTGGCCCCTTTTTGAGCTAATTATATGAACTGATTTTTGGGTTTTTACAAGTAAATACTCTGGTTTTTCAATTTTTGTGTTCTTAAGACTTGGTGTGGGAAACAAGAGTGGTAAAAGGCAAAAAGTGGGGGGGGAGTGTTATCGAGGGTAAAAGCCATTAATCTGTGTGCAGCATGAGTGTAGATAGACTTTTCAAGTGGAAACACGTAAGGGAGTGTGTGAGGACTTCTTAATGAATTTCTTTCGGGGATCTCATCATGTCAGAAACACAAGAATCAAGGGGATGAACCCAATCAATCCTTTCTATTGAGAGCTATGCAGCAACAGTTTAAGCGTGTCCATGTGTTGTTCGGAGAAATTCGTAACCGAATGGATAGACAAGATGAGCGGATCAATGAATTGCAAACAAGACCCCCTATGGGAATCTTCCCATCGAAGACAAGTACATCGACCAGTCGCACCTCGAGACAAATCTGCTAAAGAAGAAGAGGATGAAAACACGATCGATAAAAGGGAATGACCGTGTTATGGAAGAGCCACTATCCCAAGTTCAAAGGCTGAATCAAGAAGAAAGTAAAGTCGCTAAAGTTGAAGTTCAAAGGGATTCAAGTCCAATAAGCCTACCTCAAGGACCAATCACAAGATCCCGAGCTAAGAAGCTGCAACAAATCCTAATTTCTCATGTACAGGGTTTGATAACATCATAAGTGAGAAGCTTCAAGGAATCTAAAGTTTTGGGGCAAGGGATGATCAAAGGGAACTTAATGTGATGGAAATCAAATGGGAGGAACCAGTCCAAGATCAAGGCTGCCGGCCTTGAACCCGGGTTTTTTGAAAGGTTGCCACCCTTGAAGCCGGCCTTTCATATACACCGCCGGCCTTGACAGCCGACCATCTTTTAATTAGTTGTATTTTTCCTTATTTCGCAAATTGCAATGTTTTGGGCTCGGATGTATTCATATATATACCGAGATAAGACGAGGGTAAAGGGGGGGTTTTTTGTCATCTTTGAAATACAGGAAAGCTTGTCGCTTTCAATTCCTTGCGTTCTTGATTGAATGCATGCTAAGAAACTTTCAGGAGAGGTTGATCGATTTTTTCCCTGTGGAGAGTTTCGAGGTTAGGGCTTGATTAGTTCTAGCTTGTTCATCGATCCGTCTAAGAAAACCTAAATCTAAAATATCTTAGGGTTTGATTCCCAATTAGATTCGTGGGTTTTCGTGTTGTTGTTGTGGGGGTTCTGTAATAGCCAAAGGGGTTCTCAAGCGCAACTACGGTGGTTCCGGTTATATTTGGTATTAGAGCTTTGGCTCTAGATCAGGTTATATCTTTCATTGTCTTTGTTCGATTTTTAATTTTTTTCTTCATTGAATATATAAAGTTATGTTCTTTACATTTTTTCTATTGTGTTTCTCTCGTCAAGTTGTGACCTTTCCATCATTCTAGGGTTTTGTCCGTCAAATTTGAGAAGAGAAATTCGTATTAAAAAAAAAGTTATATATATATATATTGATTGATTGATAGGGTTCTTGAATTTGTGGTTTTTTTTTGGATCCTAACTTTATGAAAACACCAAATACTCCAGAATTATAGTGTAAATTCATCAAGGGATATGGGAAACACTAATTGTGTCATGTCAAACACTTTCTTTTGATTATTTTCTAGGTGTGATTTGATTAAGAACATCGACGAGCAAGCTTGAGAGTTGTGAGGAACACCTGTGAGACTTGATTTGATTGTGTGACACACGAGAGTACAAACCCCCTCAGTTGAGTGTAAACACGAGAGGGAGTGCTTGTTAGGAAACTGAAATTTTAATTAACGTTTGTTAGTTTTGTAGGATAAGATGTCTGGTAAAGTATTGGTGTGAGTAAGGAGGAGAGAACTGTGGATGAGAAACTGTTAAAGGAGGCTCAACAATCAGAGTTTAGGCGTATGACTAGCATTGATAGAGATGAGAGGTCTATGGAGCGAATGAACTTGAGGTTACAGGCAGTTGAAAATAGGGAGCCTAGTGCTAGAGAAGGGCATAGAGGAAGTAGGATTCCTATTCCACAGACAGTTGATGTGGATGATGATAGTGACTATCCGGAGGAGGAGTATGAAGATAGTACAGTGTTGGATGTTAATAGGGGCCGAAGAGGTGGTAGGGAATAGGAAGAGGAGTAGGAGCTAGTAGAGGAAGAGGAAGAACACATGAGCGTTACACTGCTGGCAGGAGTAGAGGGAATGATGATTATGTAGATCGTGGATTGGGTGGAATTAAAAATGGAACTTCCCATTTTTCATGGTAAGTCTGATCCAGAGGCTTATTTGCAGTGGGAGAAGAAGGTAAAGCTGATCTTTGATTATCCCAATGTCGTGAGGGAGAAAAATGAAGTTGGCTGAACCCGGGTTTTAAGATTATGTATTCTTTGGGGGATCAATGGTGACAGGAAAAGGGGGAAAATGAAGTATCCTATAGATACTAGCTGATCTTAAGTGTGATGAAAAAGCAAATTTTTTCCAGGTACTTTACAGGGAATCATGAAAAGGTTGCAAATGTTGAGACAAGGTAGTGGGGTGTGGAGGACTATACAAGGAGATGGAGATGTATGACTAGGACTGATGTGGATGGGGAAGAGGGGGCCCACCGGGCACGATTTTGGGGGTTTTTTAAACAAAGAAATTGCTGATGGGTAAAATTGCAACTTATATGGAGTTGGAGGATTGGTGCATTGTATCAAAATTGAAACAACCCAGGGCAGAGGTCCATACAGGTATTTTCCAAACCTTTTTCCCAATTTCATTCTGCATGGGGGGTTTATGGAAAGTCTGTTTTTAAGGGAAGTAAGCCTATACGATGTTGCAAAGGGGAAGGGTGTTAGGGTTTCCCTAAAAAAACCCTAAGGGGCTAACCCAAGGGAGGAACAGAGATTTAAAGCTGGAAGTGTCAGGGTGGTAGGGCACATTAGTAAGGATTGCCCTAAAAAGAGAAAAAGGGTGATAAGAATGGAGAAATTGTGAAAATGATGAGGGGATGATAATGAGAGTGCGATGGGGGACATGCCCGAGTGGAGGCTTTTTAGTGTGTGGTAGTGTTGAGGAGGCTGTGAGAGGTGACCTATTTGTAGCTAGGCGTGCATGAGTACCCAGAAAGGAGGATTCTGAGGAACGGAGAGAATCTTTTTCATACTAGATCCCTGTAGGGGGGCAGTAGTGTGTTTTTGATGGGGGAGTTTTTCAAATGTGGTGAGTCATTTTTGGTTAAAGGTTAGGATTGCTTACTATACCACATCCAGGGCTAAAAAATTCAGTGGCTTAGTGACTGTGGGGGAGTTAAGGTAAACAGGCAATCCTCATTTTTTTTTCCATTGGCAAATACTTTTTGGGAGGTGCGTGTGATGTTGTTCCTAGCATCCCGGGGACATTTTGTTAGGTAGCCTTGGCAGTTTGATAGGAAAACCTTGCATGATGGATATTCAACAGGTACTTTTTTATAGGAGGGCGGGGAAAACCTTTTTGGCACCATGTCCTCTAAAAAAGTTTTATGAGGACCAATGTAAATTGGAGAGGCTGAGGTGGGGCAAAAGCAAAGGAAGGAGAGTAGAAAGAGCACTTAAAAAGGAGAGAAAAACAAAAAGTAAAATAAAAAGAGTTAAAAAATTGAAAAGAGTGAAAGGAAAGAGGGGGTGAAAAGCAAGACAACAATGGCCAGGAAAAAAAAAGTAAAAAAGTGAGCTTGATTGCTAGGTCCCTGAGGTTGGGAATGCTTTGAGTCCCAGTAGCCCATATTTTCTTCTGTACAAAGGGGCTTGCTTGGCCACTAATGACATTAACCCTGTTTGCCTGTTGTTTTCTGATTTGTTGCAGGATTTTGGAGTGTATTTCCATAGGAGTTGCCCCGTGGACTTCACCAGTCAGGGCATAGGCATCAGATTGACTTCATTCCTGGAGCTGCCATACCCAACCGACTTGCATACGAATAATCTTAGTGAAGCCAAAGGGGATCCGAAACAAGTTTAAAGTTTCTCGAGAAAGGGTATGTAAGAGAGAGTTGAGTCCCTGTTTAGTTCCCGGATTCTAGTGCCTAAAAAGGAAGGACTTAGAGGAGTGTGTAGTGCAGAGCATCAACAAAATCTTGTTTAAAATATGTCCCTTATTCCCAGGTAGATGATATGATAGATGAATTGTTTTGGTTTTGCTTGTTTACAAAAATTGTCTGAAATTAGTTATTATCAGATACGCAGAAAGTGGAGATGAATGGGAAAAATGCATTTAAATTAAATTTGGGTTTTTATAAATGGTTTTCATGCCTTTTTGGGCTTACTAATACACCTGACTTTTTTGCGACTGATAAATCTTTTGCTGCATGAGTACTTAGGTAAATTTTTGTGGTATATTTTGATTATTTTTATTTACTCTAAGTCTCTAGATGATATGTTTGCATGTGAGTTTTGGTGTTAAAAAATTTGAGAAGGAAAGTTTCTTTAGGGGGTTTCCCATTAGGTTTTTTTGCACAAAAAGCCGCCCCTTTTGAATGAACTTTTAAAAAAAGAATGTTAGTTTTATTGGGGTGATGCACAAAAACATGCTTTCAATGAATTTAAAGAAAAAAAATTTTTGTAATGCACCATTGCTTGCTTTGCCGGGATTTTAAAAAAAATTTTTTAGATTGGTTTTGATGCTAGTGGAAGGGATTGGAGCTGTTTTGAGGGTGGTCACAGGCCACTAATGTATTTCAGTAAAAAATTTGGGTTTTGGGGGAGCATTGAATTTTCCCAACATATGAAAAGGAGCTATATCCCCTTTGTATGCTCCTGCAGATTTGGGCCCAAACTATCTAGGGCCCCAAAGAGTTTGTTATACACACAGACCATGAGAGCCTAAAAAAATCAAAAAGGCCAAGATAATTTTTAACAGGAGAATCCCAAAATTTTGGGGGGAATTCTTTTAGACCTTCCCTTATGTGATCAGGTACAAAGCGGGTAAGGAGAACATTGTTGCTGTTTGCGCTTCAAGAAGGTACATTTACTTAACTTTTTTATTTACTTTTTTTTTGGTTTTGAGTTGGGAAGGAGTTTTTACCCACATGATGTTGATTTTTCTGAGATTTTTGCTGCTTGTATTGAGGGGAAAAATGGGATGAAGATTTTTTTTTATGTGTCTGATGGTTTCTTGTTCAAGAAAAGTAAGTTGTGATTCCTAGAGGTTCTGTGAGGGAATTACTATTAAAGGGAAGCACATGGGGGGGGCTTTTTTGGGGAATTTTGGGGGTTGACAAGACCTATGATATGCTGACTAAAAATTTTTTTTTTTTGGGGCCCGGCATGAGACATGATGTGCAAAAAAGTTTGTCAACACTGTACACATTTTTGGGGGGGGAAAAAATCCAAATGAAACCACATGGACTGTATACCCCACTGCCTTTTCCCTGATGAACCTTGGTGTTTTGTATATGGATTTTGTGCTTGGGTTACCCCCGGGTTTGGAAGGGTTAAAAATTTGCATCTTTTTTGGGTTTTAGGGTTTTGTAAAATGGTCATTTCATTCCTTGTCTTTAAAATGATGATGTTATATACATTTCTGATTTGTTCTTTAGAGAGGGAGTACATCTGCATGGCATACCCAGGAGCATTGTTAGTGAAACGGGATGTAAAAATTTTTTTGTCTTTTTTGGGGTGTATTGTGGGGAAAGTTGGGAACTAAACTGATGTTTTCGACTACCTGTCAAACCCAAAAACTGATGGGCAAACTGAGGGGGGTTAACAGGACCCTTTTAAATTTTGTTGTTGAGGGGGAATTTATAGAGAAGAACATTGGATTGGGAGGGGTTGCCTACCATTTTTTGGTTTGGGATTTAAAAGGGTTGTACATAGCACTACTCCTTGTTCACCCTTTGAGGTTTTTGTATGGGTTTTTTAAACCCCTGACTCCTATTGATTTTTTACCATTGCCACCCCAACAAGTTTTTGGGGTTTTTTAGTGATTTAAAGGGAGGGTTTGAGAAAGCTACATGTACAGGGGAAAGAGTTGGATTGAGAAAAAACAATGCTAAGGTAGCTTTTTTGGGTGAACAAGGGTAGGAGAACCCATGATTTTTCAGGGGTAGAGATTTTTGGGGTTTTGGGGGGCATTTTCACAAGGAGAGGTTTCCCCTTACAAAGGAAATCCCGTTTTTTCCCCCTGGGCGGATCCCTTTTTTGATATTGAGAGAATCAAAAGACAAAGCTTACAGAGTTGACTTACCAGGTGAGTAAACGTTGTGCCCCTTTCAATGTGTTGACCCGAGTCCTTTTGATGTAGGTGATGCTTTTGATTTGAGGAGAATCCTTTTTAGGAGAGGGGGAATGTTTTGGAAAAAGCCATGTCCCCCAATTTAAAGGGTGAATCAAGAAGAAAGTCAATTTTCTAAAGTTGAAAAAACAAAGGGGTTCAAGTCCTTTTAATACCTAAAGGGCCAATACAATTTC